>ONZH01024130.1:0-171993 GCA_900303285.1 Rhinella marina
GGCGGAAATGCCTTGTTGATGCCAGAGGTCAGAGGAGAATGGGCAGACTGGTTCGAGCTGATAGAAAGGCAACAGTGACTCAAATTGCCACCCGTTACAACCAAGGTAGGCAGAAGAGCATCTCTGAACGCACAGTACGTCGAACTTTGAGGCAGATGGGCTACAGCAGCAGAAGACCACACCGGGTACCACTCCTTTCAGCTAAGAACAGGAAACTGAGGCTACAATTTGCACAAGCTCATCGAAATTGGACAGTAGAAGATTGGAAAAACGTTGCCTGGTCTGATGAGTCTCGATTTCTGCTGCGACATTCGGATGGTAGGGTCAGAATTTGGCGTCAACAACATGAAAGCATGGACCCATCCTGCCTTGTATCAACGGTTCAAGCTGGTGGTGGTGGTGTCATGGTGTGGGGGAATATTTTCTTGGCACTCTTTGGGCCCCTTGGTACCAATTGAGCATCGTTGCAACGCCACAGCCTACCTGAGCATTGTTGCTGACCATGTCCATCCCTTTATGACCACAATGTACCCAACATCTGATGGCTACTTTCAGCAGGATAATGCGCCATGTCATAAAGCTGGAATCATCTCAGACTGGTTTCTTGAACATGACAATGAGTTCACTGTACTCAAATGGCCTCCACAGTCACCAGATCTCAATCCAATAGAGCATCTTTGGGATGTGGTGGAACGGGAGATTCGCATCATGGATGTGCAGCCGACAAATCTGCGGCAACTGTGTGATGCCATCATGTCAATATGGACCAAAATCTCTGAGGAATGCTTCCAGCACCTTGTTGAATCTATGCCACGAAGAATTGAGGCAGTTCTGAAGGCAAAAGGGGGTCCAACCCGTTACTAGCATGGTGTACCTAATAAAGTGGCCGGTGAGTGTATATATATATATATATATATATATATATATATATATATAACTACATTACCATAACAAAATGAAGGAACTGCACATAATAAAGCCAAACTGTGATTTTGATTTCTTTCCAAGTATTTATTAAATTAGAAAACTATTAAATTCTAAAACCCAACCCTTTGGCTTATGATCAGAAACCCCATCTGCTAAAAGCCACTAGAACTTGTTACTTGTTTAAAACAAAAAGGAGAAGCCAGGCAGATGCTGGAAGAAGACCACCTGTAGTGAGTAGTGTACATAAATGATTATGAAGTGCTTTTCCTGAAGTAAAATCTAAACACAGTCTCATTTATCTAGGAGCAAAAATGAATACAAATCTGCCTGAAAGCTCTTCTGAACTTGCAGTTAATGTAGCAACACTTTTTTACAGAAGACATTATAAGGTTCTCCAGGAAAGACACTCTCTTGGGCTTTCTTGGTCAGTTATTTCAATTCGTTATTGAATACCTCCCAAGTGTCCCTCTTTTGGAGGGACAGTCCCTCTTTTTGACCCAAGTCCCTCTGTCCCTCTTTTATCCTTAAATGTCCCTCTTTTTGACCTGGAGGATTAATGCATAAATGTGCATTAATACATTTATTAAATTGCTCCTTACTAAAGTGTCTGTATGGTTTCTACCTATAAATTAGACCAGAACTTCATTATTTGGTGCAATTTGGACCTTAAAATATCTATAATCTGATGATTTATGTGCTAATATTTATATGGACAATGAAGCGCGAGAAAAAAATTGCCGCAGGGGCTCTAGTAATTATGCTTTGGGCAGAGCTAGAGGCGTGGCCTAGTATGAAAAAAACTACCATGATACGCACCGCACACATTGTCCCTCTTTGCAATTTTCAAAAGTTGTGAGGTATGTTATTGTTGAACCAAAACCAGCAGTCAAGCTACTCAAAGATCGGGAATAAAGATTAGATTTGCACCTATTCTGTGCTTTTGACCCACACCTGGTTTTGGCTCACAATAACTTATCAAAATAACTGACCAAATAACTGAAGTGTGAACTCAGCCAAGTAAACTTTAAAGTGAGTATTGCAAATAAACTTGATTAAAGTATCCTACAATCATGTAATTAAATGGCTTGTGAAAGAATGCAGTGGGGGTGGCAAACACCACCCATTTGTCCAAACTTGTAAATGAAGTATTACTTGCCTGCTTGCTGGCGCCAGGCTCATTGCTACTTCTTTTTAGGCCTGCAATGCTTCTCTGGGGTTGGTTTGACAAATTGTTACATGAGGCAAGGGGATCCGGTCTATGCCGCGGCCAGTTATTTGTTGCGGTGATGTCAAACTAGTTGTTTACAGCAAGAGAGCGCAGCGATAACTGGAGAGGAAGGAGCTGGAAGCCTGAGCCGGGAAGCAGGTTCAGTATTTTTCACCCTGTTAGATGCACCTGCCTGTAACACACACTTAGGTTTTACAGGAGAAAAATTTTTCATCACACCTCAGCTCAGACACCAATATTAATAAGTCCCCCAATCAGACATCAGAACAGACCTACATATTAATAAGTCCCCCAGTCAGACCTCAAATCAGACCTCCATGTGAATGACCCCCTTGCTCAGATCAGATTTTAAAAAGATCAACTTACCGACACTGCCCCCCCCCCCCCGCTGATCAGCTATTTGAAGAGGAGGCGCGTGCCGTGACAGCGCTGCCTCCTCTTAATTATTTTTATTTACATCTTAGCCATAACATCCGTAGCGGTGAGCAGGTGTAATTACAGCTAACCGCCCCATTCCTTTCAGTGGGACAGATCGCTCCTATACAAGTGTATAGGAACGATCCATCCCATTGAAATGAATGGAACGGCTTGGGTGTAATTACACCTGCTCACCAGTGCGGATGTCACGGCGAGCAGGTAAACAAAGAGGAGGCAGTGCTGGCACAGCGCGCGCCTCGTCTTCAAACAGCTGATCGGCAGGGTGCCGGATGTCGAACCCCCGCCGATCTGATATTGATGACCCACCCTGAGGATAGGTCATCAATAAATATAACTTGGACAACCCCTTTAAGTACTTGGTTCCCAAGGTGCACATACATTGTATCGATAATTGTCATTGTAAGTATTTTTGCATAGCTGACGACATCGCAGTTGAAGATCTTGATTTATCCCAGGAAAGTTTTCAACAGTTTGTATACTGTTCACATGGTGGAAGCTTTTTCTTTACTCTCTGGCTACTCCATTTCTGTAGGGTTTAGATAAGATGACTGTGTGTCATTCACCATTATTAAATATTCTTACATGATCTAAAGTGCTGAATTGGGTCTCTGAAAGAAAAACACCTGCAGAATATCTTTATTGTCTGTTTAATAGCTTCCCCTTGTCACCAGATGACCATCGCTTAGGACACTTGAGTTCTTTTTTTTTTGTCTTTTGTACATCCTCCCTCCTCTCCTCCCTGACTGCCAAGTGAATCCAGGGAGGTAGTGTTTAATAGTGCCACCGACTGCAAGATCTGCTGTCCAGTGCTCCACCTGTCCTTGATTATTTGTGAGGATATTCAGGAAAATCTACAGAGGGCATTTATTCATAAATTTTTATCCCCTTCTGGAGCGGGCTTTTCTTTGTGAAGAAAAAGGGCGGGTCTTTGAGACCCTAAGTAGATTATAGAGGACTAGATAAGATCATTATGAAGGATCACTATCTTTTTCCCCTTAGGCTACTTTCACACTGGCGGCAGGCCTGATCCGGCAGGTGAAAGGTGCTGCCGGATCAGGCCTGCCGCAGTGACGTGTGGAGCCGGAACCGCGCTCCGGCCCCACACATGTCACACAGTACATACATACACATAAACATACACACACACATATAGACATACAAACACACATACATACTTACATGCTCCCGGCAGGTCTTCGGAGAGTCGGAGGGACAGGACGGCTCGCACAGGTGACGATTCCCCACAGCGCCCTCTGCTGGGCGCCTGGTGGAATCATCATCTGTGCGCGCCGCCCTGTCCCTCCGACGCTCCGAAGACCTGCCGGGAGCATGTAAGTATGTATGTGTGTTTGTATGTCTATATGTGTGTGTATGTTTATGTCTATGTCTGTGTCTGTATGTGTCTATGTGTAGCCGGATCCGTAATGAACTCCATTGAAAGTCAATGGAGGGCGGATCCGGTTACCATTATGGTCACACAAGACGGATCCACCCCCATTGACTTGCATTGGGGGTCATTCCGGATCCGTCTTGGTGCGGATGCTTGGACCGGAGAGAAAACCGCAGCATGCTGCAGTTTGTTCTCCGGTCTGAAGACGGAACGGAATGCTTTCAGGAGCATTCCGTTGTCTTCAGTTCAGTTTTGTTCCCATTGACAATGAATGGGGACAAAACTGAAGCGTTTTATTCCGGTATTGAGCCCCTATGACGGAACTCAATACCGGAATTTTAAAACGCTAGTGTGAAAGTAGCCTTATCTACCTGGTGTATGACCAGTTATAGGGAGCTACTATCTTTACAAAATTGGATCTTTACTTAGCCTATATCCTGGTCTATATCAAGGAAGGGAATCCATCTCATAAATCTGTCCTCTAGGATTTCTTTAACGAGTTGATACTAGAGATGAGCAAATTACTCAAAATTCAATTTGGCTGAATCAGCTGACTTCGATTCAGGTAACTATCCACTCCTCCTCCTTCTAGGGCATTGTTTGCCTAGAATAACTAGATTTCAGCTTCAAGTAAGTCTCCATTTGAAATGGTTCTTGGAATCCAAACAAGTCTTCCTCTGACCTATCAGTCTGCTGTACCCATAGTCAACATTCTTTGAGAATGTAACCTTCATTTTGTGCTATATTTATGTAATAAGCTTTTGGTGCCACAATTATGCACTGAGGTTAGTTCTGAAGATTTATTTATGTACTGAATTGAGTTCCACTACTGTATTTATGTTTTAAACTTGGTTCTGATTCTATAATTACACAATACACTTGGTTCTGGTGCTGTATTAATATAATGAGCTTAGTTCTGGTGCTGTAATTATGTCATGAAATGCTTCAATCTGGTGGCAATTATGTACTGAGCTTAGTTCTGGGGTTGCATTTGCGTTATCAGCTTGGTTCTGTATTTACTTTATCAGATTGACTCTGATACTGTACTTATAGGTGACCTCTGCTGTTGTATTTAAGTACTGTGTTGAGCTCTGCTGGTTAATTTATATATCGTTAGGTTAGGTGCAGTATTTATGTACTTGGGTTAGTTCTGGTACTGTATATACTGTTGACAATCCATATCCATTGGAAGGGACATAAAATATCCCCTGATGTGACCACCAATCATCACCTGTCATTTTTTAGATAACTTGCTGCAATCACTGTCCTCAGCAGTTTAAGGGTGCATTCACATGACCGTAAGTGTCCAAAAAATTGCGGATCCGCAAAACATGGATACCGGCCGTGTGCGTTCCGCAATTTGCGGCCCGCATATGGCCGGTGCTATATAGAGAATGCCTGTTCTTGTCAGTTGCGGACAAGAATAGGACATGCTCTATATTTTTGTGGCGCAGCGGAACAGAACAACGGATGGGGACAGTACACGGTGTGCTGTCCACATCTTTTGCGGCCCCATTGAAATGAATGGGTCCGCACCCGTTCCTGCAAAATTGTGGAAAGGATGCAGATCCATTTATACGGTCATGTGAATGTACATGTGAATGTACCCTAACACTGAGGTCAGTGCTTGGATGACTTTTTACTTCAGATGGCTTTGGACAACCCCTTTAAAATACATCATGTAACTCATTCCAAATGAGGTGGCCCTGTTTTTTTCAATAAGGCTACTTTCACACCGGTTGGCAAGTGTTCCAGCTGGCAGTTCTGGCAGACAATGCAGGGAATTGGCGGGACAAAAACCGCTGCATGCAGCAGTTTTTGTCCTGCTGATTCTTGGTGGCCGGATCTCTGCCGGACCTATTATAGTCAATGGAGTCAAACTTGAAGGCGGTAGTATTGGCCAATGCTGGATCCGGAGAACACTGGCAGGCTGTTCTCTACCTGCCGGAGATCTCTGCCGCATATGTGAACCTAAACTGAAAATAATTATCTGCAACTTTCTCAAACAAAAAACAGGCTAAGAATCAAAAGCTTGAATATGGGAGTTAATAAAAAAATATTTAACAAATGACTTGTCCAGGCGAATGCCTAGATGAAGAAGGAATGCTGTACTGGCTCCAAGGACAGAGTCTTAAAGACTGAGTCACAAAAATAATCCAAGCACACAGGCAAGAGATGACTTTCTGTGCTATTTTTCAATCCTACTTTTCATTAAAGGAAAATGACAAAAATTAGTGCAATATGTACTGTACTCTATTATTTTTTATGCAGCTCTAGAAATACACCTATAAAACTAATGTCACAGATAGTCGCTTAAAAAGTAAGGGCACCACATGTGAAGATTTATTATATTTTTAACATATGTTGATATATCAACATTTGATGATTAAAAAGTCTAAAAAGGTAAATCTGATATACAGACATACTGCACAAACACATGGACTGCAATAATTTACTGTAAAAATGTAGTAACCAAAACCTTCACAGATATGTAATTACCTTCTGTGAAAACGAATTCCATTGACCCCCAATACATTGTATTACACCAGCAGGTGTGTGTGTTCGATAATTATTTACTTTTTCCTGACTCGAAAAAAAAATTTACATGCTCTACCATGAAGAATTTTTCACCTGTGATACCTATACTCATATTCAAATCTTATGAAATAAAAATAAATTAAATAAAAGTCAACACACCTTTGACTTGACCGTTCAAGCTACCTCCATTTCTAATTTTACGCCACTCCTTGGTGTATTTTCTGACAGATGGTCTCACATTATTCTCAAGCCACAAGTGGTACAATGAGGAATTTATAGTGGACTCTATGATGATGACATACCCATCTACTGATGCAGCAATGCAGCCCCAAACTATAGTATTTCCACCACCATTCTTTACAGTTGGTTAGATCTTCTAGTGAAAAGATGTCTTTAAGGTACTCTTGTAGCATTGCCAAACAACTCATTACATTTGTCCAAGCACATTTTCCACAAACGGATGAGCTCTTGATATCCCCTTGCAACGCTGTAGGCGCACACCTTGTCATAAATTAAGCATATCCTCCGATGGTCTGCAGAACTAGATTGAAATCTACGCCAGCTCACAGCTCTCACTTTCTTTCTAAGGGTCTCAGGAAGCTCTTTCCCAGACTGAAAACTGCACCCCTCAAACAGAACTCACAGCATCATTATGATCTAGGATGCTGTGAGTTCCTGTCTGAGTGTAGGTCTACTGAACTACACTCACAGCACCCCTGTTCTTTAGGCTGCTTTCACACAGTCATTATTTGTTTAGAGTTTGATCAGTGACTGAGAGCCAAAACCAGGGGTGGAGGCTCCACAAAAATGGTACCATATGAAAACATTTGCACCTGTTCTGTGTGTTTGATCTGCACCTAGTTTTGGCTCACAATTACCAATGGAAATCACTTACAAAACACTGACTTGTGTGAATAAGGCCTTAGATAGTTGTAGGTCCCATAGGTGGAACCTGCTTTATTGGACATTTATGGGATATCCTTTGAATATGCCATAGATGTGTAAGAAGAGAGTACTCATTGTCACATAACAGCAAACCTAGCAACTTTTAAAAAACTAAGAGAGGAAGAAAATATGTGACTCGTGTGCAGCGTGCTCAGTGTTTTGTTTTTGCTATTAAGCCATGCCTCTAAATACGACCCCAAGGGGTTATCAAGATTTTGGTAAAACCACAATTTCAAGCATGCAATAAAGACCTGCTGTTCTCAGGGGATAATAGGAGTTGTAGATTCCAAAAACATGCAGTGGACATCCTGGGACAGCACCTGCAGTTCAGGAATTTCTTGCTACATCTGAGACAGTCAGGAGTTATGCCCCAGACACAGAAAAAATATAGCCAAACTATCCAGCTTACAGGGTTAGAATTAGTTTACAAGCCCACATACAAGAAAAAATTATCATGCCATAGGCTGTGTCATGTCAGCACCCTGGCACCTGAGGTGGATGTGACTGCAAATAGGTTAATTTACTCCACTCACTCAATCTTGCTCTCACCTTTTTGCCAAGCTGCAGACTGAGCATAAATCACACCCAATAGAGTCCATGCACCCCTCATATATGTTGCCACCACCTACTGCATTCTATGGAATTCTGGGCCAATAGGTACCCCAACACATGCACTCACACATCTACCTATTTAACCAGTGGATATGAAATGTGAACAAAATATGTCTTCAAGTCTGCTCCAGTGGAGATACAAACACAGGACAAGCTTCCATAATTCATCATACCGATTGTACAGGCACCAAATATGAAATATGTAGGCTTCACAGAAGGTGAGAATGCATGCAGTAAGGCAGATGCTGTTTGGACTTCCTGCAAAGCTCAAGATGTACCAAATTTGATTCTTAAAATTTACATGTAGGTCTTAACAGGAATGATTTACAGCCTATGATATATTTACTCCTATTTGTATGTAGACTAGCAGCCTCTAGACTACCCATTGTGAGTAGACACTAGGGGGCACATTTATTAAGACCAGCATCTAAAGCCCTAAACTGGTGGTGGATCCGCCGCTTCTAAATATAATACAGCTTCCTAGCTGTCTTACATTTAGAACTTTTTCTACGCCAACCAGCCCGTCCCCTTCCCCGCCTACACCACGCCTACTTTTTTAGACCTGGCGTGAGCAGGGAGAAGTCCCAGAGGCAGCTCATAAAACAGGAAAAGAGAAGACAGGAGCTGTGGTTTGCTATCAGAAGTGCATATGCTGCACTGCAGACCTCAAAAGCAGGAACATACAAGCAAATACTTTTTTTGTGGGGTTCAGTTTAATTAAGCAGCATATATATGTGATTACTGTAACAAATAGCCAAGGTGTGGCAGCACTCTACCATTGTGTGTATTAAGGTGAAATTGAGAGTCCAGCCTCAATTGTCCGCTTACATATATTCAGTTAACACGCACTTGCAATTTGAATTTTTTTTTGGGGGGGGTTCAATTTAATTAAGCTGCATATATATATAAATATACACAAGATTACTGCATCAATACGAAAGGCGTAGCAGCAATCTACGTGCGTATATTAAAGGGGTTGGTCACCATACCCATAAAAAAAAAAAGGGTCCCAGATAATAACTAAAGCCACAAGGTATTTGTATCATGAGATGTATACTATGTATATATAATTTTTCTAATGTGTTCAGCATAGCATGCTCCCATTGATGAGAGACTGTGTGGGTGGAGCAGCTGCAAAGTGAAAGCAAAAATCCCAGCATGCATCACATCAAGCATCTTCACAGGAGCGGTCACATGACATTGCTGGCCAAACAAAACGTTTTTTGTGTCACCATTTTCTGAAAGTTATACTTTTTTTTTTATTTTTCTGCCAATCATCTTGTGCAGTGGCTCATTTTTTGCGGGAAAAGTTTGTTTTTATTGGTACCATTTTTGGGTACATGTGATTTTTGGATCATTCAATATTACTCTTTGTCTTTATGGGGCAAGGTATCCAATTTTTTTTTGGCCGTTTTTATTGTATTGTTTTATGGCATTCACCTGGGGGAGTAGATCATGTGATTATTATATAGAGCAGGTCGTTACCAATGCATGATACCTAATATGTCTACTTTAAAAAAAAAATTCTGTTTTTCACAATAAAAGCATTTTTGAAAAAAAATCATGTTTTAGTGTCCATTTTCTGAAAGCCATATACTTTTATTTTTTGGGGGTGATTTTCTTATGTAGGGGCTTATTTTTTGCAGGAAGAAATAATGGTTTAATTAGTACTATTTTGGGGCACATATGACTTTTTGATTGCTTGGTATTACACATTTTGTGATGTAGGGTGACAAAAATAATGGCCTTTTTGGAACAGTTTTTATTTATTTTTTTCTTGGCGTTTACCTGAGGCGGTGAATCATGTTATATTTTCATAGAGCTGGTCGGTATGGATGCGGCGATTCCTAATATGTCTGTCTGTGTGTGTGTGTATATATATACAGTACAGACCAAAAGTTTGGACATACCTTCTCATTCAAAGAGTTTTCTGTATTTTCATAACTATAAAAATTGTAGATTCACACTGAAGGCATCAAAACTATGAATTAACACATGTGGAATTATATACTTAACAAAAAAGTGTGAAACAACTGAAAATATGTCTTATATTCTAGGTTCTTCAAAGTAGCCACCTTTTGCTTTGATCATTGCTTTGCACATTTTTGGCATTCTCTTGATGGGCTTCAAGAGGTAGTCACCTGAAATGGTTTTCACTTCACGGGTGTGCCCTGTCAGGTTTCGTAAGTGGGATTTCTTGCCTTATAAATGGGGTTGGGACCAGGAGTTGTGTTGGGCAGAAGTCAGGTGGATACACAGCTGATAGTCCTACTGAATAGACTGTTAGAATTTGTATTATGGCAAGAAAAAAGCAGCTAAGTAAAGAAAAACGAGTGGCCATCATTACTTTAAGAAATGAAGGTCAGTCAGTGCTACAAAGAAACTGGCTGACATGAGGACCGCCCCAGGAAAGGAAGACCAAGAGTCACCTCTGCTGCGGAGGATAAGTTCATCCAAGTCACCAGCCTCAGAAATCGCAGGTTAACAGCAGCTCAGATTAGAGACCAGGTCAATGCCACACAGAGTTCTAGCAGCAGACACATCTCTACAACAACTGTTAAGAGGAGACTGCGTGCAGCAGGTCTTCATGGTAAAATAGCTGCTAGAAAACCACTGCTAAGGACAGGCAACAAGCAGAAGAGACTTGTTTGGGCTAAAAAACACAAGGAATGGACATTAGACCAGTGGAAATCTGTGCTTTGGTCTCATAAGTCCAAATTTGAGATCTTTGGTTCCAACCACCGTGTCTTTGTGCGACGCAGAAAAGGTGAACGGATGGACTCTACATGCCTGGTTCCCACCGTGAAGCATGGAGGAGGAAGTGTGAAGGTGTGGGGGTGCTTTGCTGGTGACACTGTTGGGGATTTATTCAAAATTGAAGGCATACTGAACCAGCATGACAGCATGACTGAACCAGCCAGACAATGACCCCAAACACACCTCCAGGCTGTGTAAGGGCTATTTGACCAAGAAGGAGAGTGATGGGGTGCTACGCCAGATGACCTGGCCTCCACAGTCACCAGACCTGAACCCAATCGAGATGGTTTGGGGTGAGCTAGACCGCAGAGTGAAGGCAAAACGGCCAACAAGTGCTAAAGCATCTCTGGGAACTCCTTCAAGACTGTTGGAATACCATTTCAGGTGACTACCTCTTGAAGCTCATCAAGAGAATGCCAAGAGTGTGCAAAGCAGTAATCAAAGCAAAAGGTGGCTACTTTGAAGAACCTAGAATATAAGACATATTTTCAGTTGTTTCACACTTTTTTGTTAAGTATATAATTCCACATGTGTTAATTCATAGTTTTGATGCCTTCAGTGTGAATCTACAATTTTCATAGTCATGAAAATACAGAAAACTCTTTGAATGAGAAGGTGTGTCCAAACTTTTGGTCTGTACTGTGTATATATATATATATATATTTATATATACACACACATACATGTATACACACACACATATATATACATTTATACACGCACATATATCTATAAGTACAAATACACATATATACATGTATACACATATATGTATAAATACACATATATACACACATATATACACATACACACACACACACACATATATGTATAAATACACATACACATATATACACACACATATATACATGTATACACACATATATACAGGTATATATATTCTATGTCACTACTTAAAATGTACTTTACTGGGGCTTTGATGTTTGTGAATTACTGCCGTCGGCCAGGGGATCGGACGAGCTCCTAGTATGATCCCTGCCCCGAACTCTGACAGGAACAAACTGTTTGTACTCACAGAACAAGCAGCTGTTTCCTGTCAGAGACGGAGCATGGAGCGCGCAAGTGGCAGGGGCAGACTGGACATGTGCTGCTCAGGCAGATAAGGAAAAGCAGCGCATGTGCAGTAACACTACAGGCATGGACGAGCTTTCTCTAAAGCTCCTCCATGTCGCGTGCAGCCATGGACGAACTGGCTGCACAGGAGAGCGGGGCTCAGGTGGCGTGGCTTACTATAAAAGTATTACCAGGCAGATTTTTTAAATAAAGCATATTTGGAAACTAATTTTTACCCTGCCTCCCACAATGTTGAATAAAGTACTTACAGTGCCTTGCGAAAGCATTCGGCCCCCTGGAACTTTTCAACCTTTTGCCACATTTCAGGCTTCAAACAAAAAGATATAACATTTTAAATTTTTGGTGAAGAATCAACAAGTGGGTCACAATTGTGAAGTGGAATGAAATTTATTGGATCATTTAAACTTTTTTTTGTAATAATAAAGCTGAAAAGTGGGGCGTGCAAAATTATTCAGCCCCCTTGCATTAATACTTTGTTGCGCCACCTTTTGCTGTGATTACAGCTGCAAGTCACTTGGGGTATGTCTCTATCAGTTTTGCACATCTAGAGACTGAAATTCTTGCCCATTCTTCCTTACAAAACAGCTTGAGCTCTTTGAGGTTGGATGGAGAGCGTTTGTGAACAGCAGTTTTCAGCTCTTTCCACATATTCTCAATTGGATTCAGGTCTGGACTTTGACTTGGCCATTCTAAGACCTGGATATGTTTATTTTTTAACCATCCCATTGTAGATTTTGCTTTATGTTTGGGATCATTGTCTTGTTGGAAGATAAATCTCCATCCTAGTCTCAGGTCTTTTGCAGACTCCAACAGGTTTTCATCCAAAATGGTCCTATATTTGGCTCCATCCATCTTCCCATCAATTTTAACCATCTTCCCTGTCCCTGCTGATGAAAAGAAGGCCCAAACCATGATGCTGCCACCGCCATGTTTGACAGTGGGGATGGTGTGTTCAGGGTGATGAGCTGTGTTGCTTTTACGCCAAACATATCGTTTTGCATTGTTTCCAAAAAGTTTGATTTTGGTTTCATCTGACCAGAGCACCTTCTTCCACATGTTTGGTGTGTCTCCCAGGTGGCTTGTGGCAAACTGTAAACTGTAGACTTTTTATGGATATCTTTGAGAAATGGCTTTCTTCTTGCCACTCTTGCATAAAGGCCAGATTTGTGAAGTGTTCGACTGATTGTTGTCCTATGGACAGACTCTCCCACCTCAGCTATAGATCTCTGCAGTTCATCCAGAGTGATCATGGGCCTCTTGGCTGCATATCTGATCAGTCTTCTTCTGGAGTGAGTTTTCTGAGCTGAAAGTAAATGGGCCGAATAATTTTGCACGCCCAACTTTTCAGTTTTATTACTACAAAAAAAGTTTAAATGGTCCAATAAATTTTGGTCCACTTCACAATTGTGACCCACTTGTTGTTGATTCTTCACCAAAAATTTAAAATGTTATAGCTTTTTGTTTGAAGCCTGAAATGTGGCAAAAGGTTGAAAGGTTCCAGGGGGCCGAATACTTTCGCAAGGCACTGTATATAGTGGCCAACCCCTTTAATGATTCAGATGAATGCCACTGATGTCTGTCTGCACCAATACCCAATGTGTGGCAGCAATCTACCTGTGTGTGTTAAACCTGTGTATTCCGGTAGGTAAAAATTATTCCTTATCAAGAAAAAAAATTCATAAAAAATAAATTAAAAGATAACATGTTTTCCTTAAAATTCTGAGTCCTAAGAGGCTAGAGAGGGTTATGTACCATCTTTCAGGGCAACTGGAGCAACCTTAAGTTGGTCCGAACCAAACTTTTTTCTTCAGTGAACCGGACTCAAAACGAATCTTGACTAGTTTGCTCATCTCTAGTATATACATATAGTATATACCTGATCTTTTAACAGTGCCCTGGAAAGGGCTAGAGATCAGCTCCATAGCTTTCCACACACCTCTTCCTGAATTAACTGAATGTGACTATATTGTCAGGGCAATATCTCAGCCTTTGTGGGGCATGGTGGTGGTCTGACCTGAGGCTGGACACAAATATTTGGTTGGTACTATATAGATATCTGCCTATATACTACATAGCTTATTTATACTGCATAGCTTATTTTTTACATGTTATTTGATCTGTACTATTTATAGCCATACCATTAGGCTGTGTGTATTATACTTATTTAAAGAGGACCTTTCACCACTCCTGACATGCCTGTTTTAATATCTTCATGCATTCCCCATGTAATAACCAGTCTGGAACATCTATTCTTATGTCTGTATGTTGTGCCATTCCTTTATTATTTGCACTAGAAGTTATGATTGAATTGCTATTTGTCTTCAGTAAGGGTACAGAGGGGAGGTGACCAGTTGGGGGTGTGTATCTGCACAGTCTGAACATGGCAGCACTGATTGGTTAGAGTCAGTCTGTGCAGGTACACACCCCCAACTGGTCACCTCTCCTCTGTTCCTTTACTGAAGACAAATAGCAATTCATCCATAACTTCTAGTGGAAATAATAAAGGAATGGCACAACATAGAGCCATAAGAATAGATGTTCCAGAATTGTTATCACATGGGGAATGCATGGGGATATTAAAACAGGCATGTCAGGAGTGGTGAAAGGTCCTCTTTAAGTACTTTTGAATCTGCACTTTATAGTACCTCCCTAAAAATACTTTTTGCACTTGCATTTTATTGGGTTTATCCTGCCGTGTGGTCACAACCACTGTGTTGGTGTTTTTAACCTTTTTTAATTTATTTGCGTATGTCAATCATGTCTGTAATATATGTTTAATAAAAATGTGATACTATAATCATGATGGATGTGTGAATAGCTAATTTATTATTGAACCACAAATACTTTTATTGGTGTTCTATTATATGGTGTATATGGGTTGATTATAGATGGGGATATAGGTTTGGTGTTTATGCCACTTTTCATTTTGCCCAGGCTATAAGTTGTCTAAAACTGGCCCTGCCAAGATAAGGGGTGATTAGGACATCACGCTGGAGATGTTATGTTACATTGCCCAGGTAGGAAAGCTGTTGTTAAAACTGTGAATCCCACCCCTGTTATTCACTGCATGGTACAGATTTTCTGAATCTGGCTAACCCAATCAGCAGATACGTATCCTGGCAATGTTCCAAATATACCCATTCCCATGTACCCTTACAATTCCATGATAGTTTGACTAGGGATATGCATAAAGAAAATATATTTCACCCATTGTATTATAACCACTGCTTAGGATATTTACATTATACCTCTATTCATTTTTCCAGGACTCTTAGTTTATTCTACATGTCACTCATGTTTCTAAGGAAAAGGAAGGGCAGTACCACAACCATTCCATTGAGTACAAGTCACATCAACAAAATCATTTCACTGACCTATCTACAAACAAGGGGAAACTGATATCTTTATCATGTTGTCTTTATGGACTATAATCCTGAAGTCACACTAAATTACTAGTGATAATCAATTGTATGTGGTAGCTTTCCTAACTGAGACTGACCTCTGTTTCTACATTACATTGCTATTAGTAATTATAAAAAAGTATGCAAATTAAACCATATCAATCCAACCAGAGACACCCATCTGTAGACATCAAGGTTTTCAATTCTTGCCTTATCAGGGCAGGGCACTAGATGGAATACCTTAGGCTAGGGGTGGACATCACATGGCCCGTGGGCTGCATGTGGCTCGCAATGCCATGATTGGTGGCACCCCGCATCAGTTTCACACTTGAAAGAGGGTCTGCTCTATTATAGTACATAACTGAACTGAACAGGGCCAAAAAGATCCCCATATGGCAATAAAGCTACCTGCACATGTTGCGAATTACATGCGGTTTTTCCATGCGGATCCTCATGCAGAAAAACCACAGCATACTATAGTACCAGCAAAGTGTATGAGATTAGACAAATCCCATGTATACTTTGCTTTTTTTTCCTGCAGATTTTTTCTGCTGCAGAAATGTAGAAATCTGCAGGACGTCAATTATATTTGCGATTTTCTGCAATGGAAAAGTGAGATCTGCGGCAAAACCGTATCAAATCTGCCTTAAAAAAACGCAACTAACACATGCTGTTTTTGGTGTGGTTTGGGTGTGGAAATGCACAGAAATCCACACAGAAATTAGTGCAGATCAGAGCCAACCAGCTGTATGAAGGGAAGGTGCGCGCCATTTCCCTTCTCTCTTCCTGCTTGCTGCTTATGGCGACCAGGAAGAGAGAAGGGAGATGGCATGCGTGCACTGCCTGAGCCTTCCCTTCATACCCCTGCCGATCTGATATTGATGTTGATGACCTATCCTGAAGATAGGTCATCAATATTAAAAGCCCAAAGAACCCCATTAATGTTTTGTTACTTTTGCACAATAAAACACTTGTTATTGTTTTCTCGTATTCCAAGACCCAAGGCATTTTTTTACCGTCAGCTGAGCTGTGTGAGGGCCTTTGTTTTGTAGGCCAACTTGTAGCACATATGACTTTTTGATCACTTTTTATACTTTTTCTGGAAACAGAAATTTGGACTTTTAAAATGTTTTTATGTTGTTTACAATGCCTGATAAATAGCTTGTTAGTTTTATACTACAAGTCATTATGGTTGCTGCATTACCAAATATGTATGCTTTTTTATTTCTTTAGATTTTTTTGGCCTAATAAAGCATTTAAAAAATGCAATACAAAAAAAACTGCATACAGCATTTACAGATGGGACTTCGTAAAAAAAAAAAAAAAATGCTTTGTTGTTTCGTCACATAATCTACGCCCAAAGTACATTTAAAAAAATTGAATCTAATTCCCTCAATTATATGACTGTTCAATGGAGGGTTGCTGCTGTGGCTGTGGATAGTTCAGGCCAGGCAGACGAAAAGGCAAAAAAGTTTATTTTCTTTGCTCTGGTGGCAGATGAGTCCACTGATATAACTTAAATTGCACAACTACTGGTTTTTATGTCACAGGTTTTCACATTTTTGAAGGATTACTTAGAATGCTCTGATTTCGAGGAAGTGTTTTGTTAGGGCTCGTTCACATCACCGTTCGGAGCAGGAGAACGGAAAGACGGAACACTGATGTGAACTCAGCCTTACGTGGCACACTGTAAATATGTGCCAAGGCGGATCTAGATTTAAATAAACTCATTGGAATTGTTACTGATGCCCCAAAAGTGGTACTGTGTCAAGTGGTGTTGAGCAAATCAAAGTATGTAAAGTGGACTTCAATCCGAATTTCAGGGAAAATTCAATTCGCCACACAGCCCAGTTTCCGAGTGCTTCATGGTAACTAATCAATTTTGCCTGAAATGGCGGTAAGAAAAAAATCATACTCACCTCATCCTTTTGAACGCCAAGGGGCCGCTGCGGCCATCTTGATTAAAGATCCCATGTGAAATCTTGTGCGCCTTGATGTATGATATCACCACGCCGGCCAGCATGATTACACACGGCGAGATTTCGTGCAGGATCTGCAATCAGGATGGCTCGCTCTTGAATGGATAAGGTGACTATTATTTATTTATTTTTAACCGATTAACCTGAAAGCCCTAATTTTTTTATCTCAGATGTTGCAATCAGCAATGAACGTGGCATCTGAGGGATTCAATGACTGGGGGCGGTGCAATTGCCGTTCCCTGTCATTGCGTCTACTATTTACAAAGAAATGCTCTTTCTGATTAAGTAATTTGCGAATTTCTTAATGAAATTTGGTGAAGCAGCTGAATCGACATCTCCAGTGTTATTTTGGAGAGTGCAGCCATTATCTTATACAGTTTCATTGCATCATCCACCAACAATCATTGTGTGGAAAAGAGTTTGGATTTGAAAATGTCGTGAAAGTTGTTGTCAGCTTCATAAAATCAAGTGGACTTAACCATCAGCAGTTTAAATCTTTTCTAGAAGAGACTGATGCTAACTACAAAGACCTGTTTTTGACACAGAAGTAAGGTGGATGAGCTCAGGGAAAACCTTGCAATGATTTTGAATTGTTGGAGGAAATAAAATTATTTCTCGTTCAGAAGGGAAAAATTATAGAACTAGAAGTGGCTGTGTGACCTTGCTTTCGTGGTAGACATTACACAACATCTGAATACACAGGGAACTACAAGGGAAAAAATCAGCTTGTTAGTAATCTGTGTAACTACATCCTTGCTTTCTAGTCCAAAGTAACATTGTTCCATGAAGATTATTCAGGGATTAAAAACTTGTCAGAGTATGTAGAAAACATTGCACATCTACAGTCAAGATTTGAGCACTGTTTCACTGATTTTCTAAAACCAGAAAAAGGGTTTTTAAATGTTTTCAGACCCTTTAAATTGTTCTTGGGGAAGTACCCCCAGAATTTAAACTGGTAAAAGGGTTGCAAACTGTCTAAAAATTCCTGGACAGTCTGTAAAAATAGGGCACTTATTTCCAGTGCCCATGAAAAAAATGGACGTCAGTAATTTTTTAAAATCTGGTGGTACTTAATTGTTGTGATTGTAATTATCATCATGTTATGGCTCACACTAATGACTGCTAATGCAGTCGTATCAGTATATCTCTTAATATTATAAAAATGAGTTTCTGTCTGTCCTGTTTTCACCAAATTCGGCACACAGGTACATCAGGTGTCCGGGAAGGTTTTAGACCAGGTCTCATCTCTCTTGGACATACCGTTCCTGAGATATTCCCAAAATATGATCTTCATTAGCTAACATTACAACTGGGAACTTTGGTTTTAAACTCCAACTGCCATTCTCTGCAAAGGCACACACAGGGAGGGCAGGTTTCCATAACAACCAGGTAATTATCAGCAGCTGAGGAGCTCATCCATTTCAATCAGAAGTATTCAGAAGTATTGTAATGCATTGTAAAGGGGATCAGACCCCCAAAAGTAAAATAAAGTTTAAAAAAAATGAAAAAAAGTAAAAAAAAATTAAAGTTTAACAAAAAATAAGTTTCAAGTAAAAAAAAAAATGGACACTTTTCCCAAAATAAAGTTTAAAAAAATTGTAAAAAAAGGGGAAAAAAGAAAAGTATACATATTAGGTATTGCCGCATCTGTATCGACCGGCTCTATAAAAATATCACATCATCCACCCCGCCAGGTGAACGCAGTAAAAAAAAAAAAACAGTGCCAAAACAGCCATTTTTTGGTCACCTTCCCTTACAAAAAGTGTAATAGCAGGTGATCAAAAAGGCGTATTTGACCCAAAATGGTACCAATCAAACCATCGTCTTGTCCCGCAAAAATGATACCCTACCTGAGACAATCGCCCGAAAAAAAAATGGCTCTCCGAAAATGTCAACACAAAAAAAAGATTTTATTCTGTTCAAAAATAAATCTAGTGTGTAAAACTTTCCAAAAATAAAAAAGTTAGACATATTTGGTATCGCCACATCCATAACAACCTGCTCTATAAAAATATTACATGAGATGGCCCCCCCAGGTGAATGCTGCAAAAAATAAAAACTATGCCAAAACAAACATTTTTTCCCTCTTGCCTCACAAAAAGTGTAATAGCAGGTGATCAAACAGGCGTATTTAACCCAAAATGGTATCAATCAAACCATCATCTTGTCCTGCAAAAATGATACCCTACCTGAGACAATCGCCCAAAAAATGAAAAAAATATGGCTCTCTGAAAATAACAACACAAAAAAATGATTTTATTCTGTTCAAAAATGCATCTAATGTGTAAAACTTTCCAAAAATAAAAATGTTAGATATATTGGGTATTGCCGCGTCTGTAACAACCTGCTCTATAAAAATTTTACATGAGATGGCACCCCAGGTGAATTCTGTAAAAAAATGTAAAAAAACTATGCCATAACAGCCATTTTTTTCACCTTGCCTCACAAAAAGTGTAATACCACACGATCAAAAAGGCGCATTTACCCCAAAATATCACATGATTTGCCCCCTCTGGAGAATGCTGTAAAAAAAACCATGCCAAAACAGCTATTTTTTTTCACCTTGACTCACAAAAAGTGTAATACCAAGCGATCAAAAAGTCTTATGTACCCCTAAATGGTACCAATGAAAACATCAGCTCATCCCGCAAAAAATGAGCCCCCACATAAGACAATAACTCAAAAAAATAAAAATCAGTGGCTCCCGCAAACCATTCCATCAAAATCTGTTGTAAAATCCATATGGCGCTCCTTCTGTTTTGAGTCCTGCCATGTGCCCCCACCTCAGTTTACCACAACATATGGGGTGTTGCCGTATTCAGGAGAAAATGGGTAACAAATTATGGGGTGCTTTTCTCCTGTTACCCCTTATGAAAATAAAAAAATTGGGGCTAAAGCAACATTTTATTGGAAGAAATGAAATTTTTCATTTTCACAGCCAAGTGTTTCCAAATTCCGTAAAACACTTAGGGGGTCAAAGTGGCCAGTACCCCCCTTAATATATTCGTTGAAGGGTGTAGTTTCCAAAATGGGGTCACTTTTTGAGGATTTCCACTGTAGGGGTACCTCAGGGTCTCCCAATTACAAAATGGTGCCTAAAAACTATTCTAGCAAAATCTGCCTCCAAAATCCATATGGCGCTCTTTACTTCTGACCACTGCCACAAACGAATAGAGAAGTTTACCACCACATAAGGGGTATTTCTGTAAACTGCAGAATCAGAGCAATGTATATTGAGGTTTAGTTTGCTGTTAACCCTTGCTTTGTTGCAAGAAAAAAATTATTAACATGAATAATCTACCAAAAAAGTGAAATTTTGAAATTTCACCTCCATTTTCCTTTAATTCTTGTGGAACACCTCAAGGTTTAATAAAGTTTGTAACAGCAGTTTTTTTTTATAATTTGAGGGGTGTAGTTTCTAAAATGGGGTCATTCATGGGTGGGTTTCATTACGTAAGCCCCTCTAAATCACTTTATATCTGAATTGGTGCTTAAAAAAATGGTTTTGGAAATTTTGTTGAAAATTTGAAAAATGGCTTCTAAACTTCTAAGCCTTCTAACGTCCCAACAAAGTAAAATGACATTTATAAAATGATGCCAACATAAAGAAGACATATGGGGAATGTAAAATAACTATTTTTGGAGGTATTACTATATATTTTGAAAGTAGAGAAATTGAAATTTGCAAATTTGCTATTTTTTCCAAATTTTTGGTAAATTTGCTATTTTTATAAAAATAAAAATGAAATATTTTGCCACAAATTTACTACTGTCGTGAAGTACAATATGTGACAAGAAAACAATCTCAGAATGGCTTGGATAAGTAAAAGTGTTCCAAAGTTATTACCACATAAAGTGACACGTCAGATTTGCAAAAAATGGCCTGGTCAGGAAGGTGAAAACAGGCCCGGGGTTGAAGGGGTTAAATAGACTAATTATAGACTACAACCGTTCGAAGCGTCTTGCTAAGCCACGCCACAACTCTGTCAGGCCACGCTCCCTCTCACTCGGCAGCCATTCTGCAACGACACACAGAAACATTAAATGAAATAGATTAGTTGCACCTATGCGAAGCGCTTTGCTAAGCGACGCCCCCAACTCTGTAAGACCACGCCCCCTCCCACTCCGCAGCCAACAGGGATTGAAAAAATAAAGGTAAAAATCAACTTCTGTCAGCTGCAGGGATGGGTTGGAGGTTGACTTTCTTTCTGCAACGACACACAGAAACATTAAATGAAATAGATTAAATACACCCATGTGAAGGGTCTTGCTAATCCATGCCCCCGACTCTGTCAGGTCATGCCCCCTCCCACTCCGCAGCCAACGGGGATTGAAAAAATAAAGGTAAAAATAAACTTCTGTTTGCTGCAGGGGTGGGAGGGTGAATTTCTCTCTGCAACGACACACAAAATTTTTAGATAAAATAGACTAATTATAGACTACAACTGTTCGAAGCCTCTTGCTAAGCCATGCCCCCAACTCTGTCAGGCCATGCCCCCTCTCACTCCGCAGCCATTCTGCAACAACACACAGAAACATTAAATGAAATAGATTAAATCACCTATGCGAAGCACTTTGCTAAGCCACGCCCCCAACTCTGTCAGGTCATGCCTCGTCCCACTTTGCAGCCAACGGGGATTGAAAAAATGAAGGGAAAAATAAACTTCTGTTTGCTGCAGGGGTGGGAGGGTGAATTTCTCTCTTCAACGACACACAAAATTTTAGATGAAATAGACTAATTTCAGACTACAACCGTTCAAAGCATCTTGCTAAGCCACGCCCCCAATACTGTCAGGCCACGCCCCCTCCCACTCTGCAGGCAACGGGGATAGAAAAAAATCAGCTGCAGGGGTGGGAGGGTGAATTTATCTCTGCAACGACACACAAAAATTGTAGATGAAATAGACTAATTTTAGACTACGACCGTTCAGTACTAATAAGATGTTTTTTTTTCCACTGCTAGCCATTGTGGGTCCTCATAAATTACCATGTCATCGACCTGTAATTTATGCCACCCTCAAAAGAAGGACTTAAAACCCCGCCCCAGATCTTGCGAAACCACGCCCCGACTCTGTCAGGCCACGCCCCCTCCCACTCTGCAGCCAATGGGGATTGAAAAAATGAAGGTAAAAATCAACATCTGTCAGCTGCAGGGAGGGGAGGGAGGATGACTTTCTCTCTGCAACGACACACAGAAACATTAAATGAAATAGATTAAATATACCCGCGCAAAGCAATGTTTTCTTCCACTGCTACCCATTGTGTTTCCTCAAATTACCATGGCATTAACCTATAATTCAGGCCACCATGAAAAGAAGGACTTAAACCCCCCCCCATGTCCCATTAAATCACGCCCCCTCCCACTCCGCAGCCAATAGGGATTGAAAAAATGAAGGTAAAAATCAATTTCTGTCAGCTGCAGGGATGGGAGGGAGGATGACTTTCTCTCTGCAACGACACACAGAAACATTAAATGAAATAGATGAAATATACCCAGGCGAAGCCGGGTCTTTCTGCTAGTTAAACTATATACATGAATTGCTTATAACTCTTATCATTCATGGTGGTTTTACAATTTGAATATAAAAAAATGTTGGCTGTCCATGATTTTTGATTGAGTTTTCCAGGAATAAAAAGAAAAATTCAGGTTGGGAATTACGACTGGAATTCACTGATCTTCAGTCACGTGATAGTCTACAAAACAAAGAAATAAATTCTTGCTGGCAAATGTTAGTGGGTGTATTAGGGCACAACACACCCCGAACTACCAATGATCATAAGAAGTGAAATACTAAAGTATAACTTTTAATTGATTTTGCACTTTAAATATCAATACCGTACATATGTACAATGTGCACCCCAAATCAAATGTGCAACTCATCAACAAAATCAAAAACTGCATAATCATGAGTAAAATGAGTAACCAAGTTAAATGGTCCAGTTAAGTGCTAAGGCCTCTTTCACATTAACGGCAGCACGGATCCGGCAGGTGAAGGGTGCCGCCGGATCCGTGCTGCCGCAGGGACATGTGTGGGGCCGGAACCGCGCTCCGGCCCCACACATGTCACACAGTACATACAGACAGACACACACACACAGACGTATACACATACAAATACATACTTACATGCTCCCAGCAGGTCTCCACAGCGCAGGAGGAGCAGGACGGCGCGCACATAGGACGATTCCCCACAGCGCCCTCTGCTGGGCACCGGGTGGAATTGTCCTATGTGTGCGCTGTCCTGCTCCTCCTGCGCTGTGGAGACCTGCCGGGAGCATGTAAGTATGTATGTGTATTTGTATGTGTATATGTCTGTGTATGTTTATGTGTATGTCTGTATGTGTATATGTATGTATGTGTGCAGGTGACGAATGAACTCCATTGAAACTCCATTGAAACTCCATTGAACTCCATTGAAAGTCAATGGAGGACGGATCCGTTCACCATTGTGTCACACCAAACGGATCCGTCCTCATTGACTTTCATTGGGGGTCATGACGGATCTGTCTTGGTGTGGATGCCTGGACCGGAGAGCAAACCACAGCATGCTGCGGTTTGCTCTCCGGTCTGAAGACGGAACGGAATGCTTTTAGGAGCATTCCGTTGTCTTCAGTTCAGTTTTGTCCCCATTGACAATGAATGGGGACAAAACAGAAGCGTTTTATTCCGGTATTGAGCCCCTATGATGGAACTCAATACCGGAATTATAAAACGCAAGTGTGAAAGTAGCCTAAACCAGAATGGTCTTACCGGTATCCATGGATTGCTTAAGTTTCTCAGATCCCAGGATATATAGACAATGACAACATGTATAGGGGTCAGGTCAGTGTTTTTTTTGCCCTAGAATGCCCTGTCAGGTCTATTTTTACCTTGATAGCCTCCTAAATATGGAGCCATCACCCTGACAAGAGCAGCCCAGTCCAGAACCTTTCCTTGTTATCAAGGCCTTGGACTCCCCTATCAGTAGGGCAATGATAATAAGTCCACAGAGTAGGGAGAAAGAAGAGAGTTCCAACGCGTTTCGTCTAATGTAACCCAAGACTCATCAGGGGACGGGGAATAAAATATTGTGGAGCACTCAAGGGTTCATTAAAGTTCCACAAAAGAGAGGGGGGGGGGACGCTATCAGTACGCACATTATACGCACATTTAGTGCAATGTTCATAGCTCGGGGGATCTAGTATTTGTTATCCTCTTTACAGAGAGCTCTTATAGTGGTCCGGCTCACATAGTTTCCAGATAAGTCAGTCAGTCTGCTGTCATTGTCAATATATCCTGCGGCCTGAGAAACTCAAGCAATCCATAGATACTGGTAAGACCATTCCATTAACTATTGATCTGTTGAAGCATTGCGGTTTCAGGTTGTGGACTTAACTGAATCATTTAATCTGGTTACTGATTTTACACATGATTACGCGTATTTTGATTTTGTTGATGTGTTGCACATTTCATTTCAGTGCACATTGTATATATATCTATGATGTTGATATTTTAAGTGCAAAACTGATTCAAAGTTATGTTTTAGTATTATATACTACCCTTTTCTAATTTCACAGTCTTCAAAACAAGTTTAAGGAAGAGTATTTACTGAACTTCTATAAATATGTGCCAAGAGATTAATATCCAAAATTATGTGAAAGAGCAGCTATGTATGCCAGCCTACTTGGGTCAACATACTTATATGAGAAGACAATAGCAAGTCAAAACTGGGCAGCAGGTTTACTATCAATCAATTCTGCAACTATCCACAACTGAACTGAGGTCTAAAAATCTGGTGAAAAATGTTCAAAAATCACCTTCCATGCGCTTTTGGGCACACGTGGCCGTGCTGCAGAAAATAGGACATGTCCTGTTCTTTGCTGCATCTTGTGTATTGCAGACCCATTGAAGTAAATGAGTCCATACCGCAATGCGGGGTGCATGCAGCAGGTGCCTGTGTTTTGCGGATCTGTGGTTTGTGGTCACTTGAATGGACCCTAATAGTAGTTATTTTCTTGTGCTTGGTTTTTCTTATTAATGCTTCCTTTAATTTTTTTGTAAGCTGTTTTTTTCATGAAACCTCTAAGTATCTCAGCTTGATTGCTACCTTCTTCATTTACTGACTTTCGAAAGGTTTGACTTTATTAAGTGTTTTTGTCACGTCACTATGTTTCAGGTTTTGTGCCTCTCCCTCTTCTACTGGAAACTACTACTACTTCTAACAGAGCTGACCTTGGTGGTGTTAACTGGTCACCACTACAGCTAGGAAACGGCATCAGCTATCACATGTCCATGTTGGGATATCATTGCTATAGCAAGAAGTACAAGAATGAAGAGGAAACAGGGAAAGTAGATTGGGAGTGTCACGAACCAGCGGGTGTGAACCCACTGTGCCTCATGCCCTACCTCCTCTGAGGGCGTAAGTGAACCCCTCAATCTTCACAATACCCCAGATGGTGGGGATAGACTTTCCAAGGGGAACACCAGGTCGCTACCTCTTGAGGAGGGTTGGAACACAAGGCAGCTGGTCCAGGCGGACCAAGAGGTACCTGAGCAAGGCACCAGAGGTACAGAGTAGTCAGAAGGCCGAGGCGTTACCAGGAGCAACAATGCAGGACCGAACGATGAGGCAGAGGCGAAGTCAGACAGGCAATGGATCAGGGCAGGCGGCACAGGAACAAGTCAGGTAATCCAGGTCGGCAACAAGAGAGTCAAAGCAAGCAGGCAGGGGTTAGGTGGGTAGCGGAGTCCGGTAACACGAGCAGGAGTCAGGAACACTGGACCACCAACAAGAATAATAGCAACCAAAGGCAAGACACAAGGACCTTGACACTGAGGCATCTGGGAAGAGGGCTGAGCCACTTATATATGAGCAGGTGGACGAGGGTTGGTCAACGCGGCCACACAATCCAACCCACATGATCCAACATGGTCACATGATCCAACCCACATGATCCAACATGTGCCGGCCCAGAGGGAGTGATCAAGGAACAAGCAGCAAGCATGTTGTAGCCAGGGCTAAATGGAAACTGTGGAGCGGATCCTGAAACAGCACTACAAAGACAGAGCCCAGGACTGCAGCAGTGAATGAGAAGCATAGGCAGCAGATCATTGCTGAACACGGTGCCCAGGACCACGACGGTAAGCAGGGGAACAGTGGCGCACAGCAGCCGCTGATACAGGGAGCGGTGGGGGATCAGTAAGGTATGACTTATCATTTTATAATATTCTAAGCTGTACAATGCTGGGCTTTGGGAGAGGTGTCTGCTCAGCTTTATTCCAGCTCGTTTTTGCCAGTCTCAGTTTGATTGTCAGGTCTCCTCCTATTAAAAGTATGGTTCCTCTAAACGCTGTAGTGGTTAGTGTGGCAGGAAAGTGCTAATAAGTTAAAGAAGACTATCCATTATCTTTGAATTTTTCGCACTAAACATTTGACAGACGTTTTATGTGTTTTCATTATCATCTAGTCGTTGGCTACCAGCTTACTTTAGAAGTCAACTGACTTATATGTTTGCTTGGCATGTTGTAGCATCTGAAAGACAAATCCAGTATTCCCAGCTATAAAATATATAAACACGTGTTCTCAAAGGTATTTATTGCTACATTCTTATCATACTAGTGACTTTCAACGTTACTTTTATAATGGATTTATAAAATTTAAACGCTAAGTGAACATTCCAGCTATGATAAACCCCAATATATATTAAAATCAGGGGGGCAAATGAAACAAAGTTTTGGGTGGCTACAAAAATAAGAAACATACTGTTTGATGAATGTGCAACCAAATCATAGTAAATCATTCTCAAGTGGACATGTTTGTATAGCTTGCCTATAACTAAGACTCCTCAGCCCTTAAATTCCATTTACATCCATAACTGCAGGCTTGCTACATCTAATTGATTTCCATCTACCTTCTTGCCTCTTTTTAGTAAAATGTCAGTGTTAGACCTCATGCACACGAACGCGTGTCGGCCGTGCCTGTGCTGCGGGCCACAAGCACTACTTTTTTGCGGTGCGGACCCTTGGATGCGGATCGCGGACCCCATTCAAGTGAATGGGTCCGCGATCCACATGCGGTGGCCTCACGGTCAGTCCCCGTGCATTGCGGACCACAGTTTGTGGCCAGCAGCACGGGCACAGCCGGCACACATTCGTGTGCATGAGGCCTTAGTGTGATGGTGCTAGTTTATTTTGTAATTTGGCTACCATCCTTGGACTGGACATACTGTGGACAACCTAGAGAAGTTTGAGCTCAATACTTTGAGGGCCATGTGGTTAGCTTTTTATTGGACTAGTCTCCTGAAGCATTCTTGACTACATTTCATGTAGAGCTGTTTTACATTTATATTTAACTTGTATATACCACAGTTATTTTTATTGGATATGGACTATGATATATTTTTGACAGAAACAATAGTAGGATTATTTACTATATTAAAAGTATACCTTTTGTTCATGATTTAGTCCTAATTATGTGTCTTATCTTGTGTGCCCATAAATATAGGATCTCCGTGTGTCGGCCACACCTCCTGAACCAACAGCGGCTCCTCTGACATTAATTTACTACATCATAGTGATTTATGAAAAAGTGAGTTCCTATCTGACCTCTGGTCTATTGTACTGTACTCACATTTATTTATTATACGCACTTATATAGCACTACTATATTCTGCATCACTTTACAGACATTAGCATCAGGCTGTCCCCAATGGGGCTCACAATCTAAGTTCCCTGTCAGTTCCCTGTCAGTATGTCTTTTGGAGTGTGGGAGTACCCAGAGTACCCAGAGGAAACCCACGCAAACACGGGGAGAACATACAAACTCTATGCAGATAATGTCCTTGGTCGGATTCGAACCCAGGACCCTAGTGCTGCAAGGCAATAGTGCTGTACACAGTATAATAGAGTCCTGGGGTAAAGGTGTATGGAAATTTCTAGTTAAAATGGAAGGTTTCAGATCATTCATGTCATTAGCAGTATATGAGGAAATTGTTATAAGTACAAGTCCATATTTTTATTTGAAATACCTCCACGATGAAGATCTACACATTTGTGAAGGTACAGCTTTTACAGAAGTTTGGAATACTCCCTAAAAGCTCTCTTACTATTACTAATGATATGTTTACTGACTGAATACCTGCACTGCGTTATGTGCTGCTGAGGAATGTTCCACTCTGTGTTTTATCTTGTTACATCATCCTGCCACAGAAATCTATGGTATAAATCTTATACTCAAGTGCAGACATTTCTATGCACTTTGCTCAGCAAAAGTGAAATCAAATCAAACTGGCCTTAGACTGAAAGGAGCCTGTCAACTCCAAAATCTGTTTCAAAGTAAGCATACTGCCATGTAGGGTAGGTAACACAAAACATAACCGTATATCTTTGAAAATCGTTGTCTTATCCTGAAAAATGCTTCTTTTTATGCTTTATTAGTGGACATCTCCATTTGGTGCACCATTGCTCTACTAGTAATGCTGCCCAGTGCTCAGGCCTCCCCCTTCTTATTTGATTCACAGTCCTTGAGAATTCAGAGCTGGGGAAGCCAGGTGCTCCAAATGAAGCAACCCCACCCATGGTGCTCCAAAAATCATATTTGTATAAACGTAAAAAGAAGCTTTCCTCAGGCTTACAGAACTGGAGGTATGGTTATGTTTCAGGGCACCTACCCTACATTGTGCTTATGCTTACTTTAAAACTGATTTTGGAGGTAAAAGACTACCTTTAAAGACTTCCACAGATGTGCACTCCCCTTAAAGACTACCTTTAAAGACTTCCACAGATGCGCACTCACCTATAGTAAGTTGAATTCTGTAGAGCTGTGCAGAGGTCCGAGGGTTGCACAATTAATGAGGATGTCCTGCCTATTTGCCCTATTAAGACACATAGATGTAATAGAGAAGGCTCTCTTGCTCACCAGCTTCCTATATGAGCTAGATTGAACACTGTCTGGTAGTGTTGTCCATATCTTATTACTTGGCCAGCCATTCATCTGATTATTGTCAGGGATCTTAGGAGCTGAATGGAACAACTATTCTAAATGCCACCATACCATTGTCTGCTGCAGTAGTTTTAATTTTGATGCTGTAGTAAGTTACCTCAGCCACTGGATGTAACACTTTTGTAACTGGATGCTATGGAATCCAATTTGACATTTTGTTATCGGTTATGACTAGAGATGAGTGAATCATCCAAAATTCGCTTCGGCGAATGTTCGTCGAATTTCTTAAAAGATTTGTGCGAATACGAAGCTATTCGGTCGAATCTGCATACAAATCAGTCGTTATTCTGTCGTGTTCTGCGAACATTCCCTTGAATACTTACGCCTGAGCGTACAAAGTGCGTACAAAGCTTTCGCGTATTATTGTCTAGGCTCAAACAAAGAACGAATATACAGTAAAAGTACGCATTAGTGTACAAATTCTCAGATGCGTAGCATTAGCGTACAAATGATATACTGCGTACGTAGCATTAGCATACAAAAATTTTAAACAAATCTTCCGAAGCAATCTGAAAATATTCAGATTCGCTTCGGTGTAAAAAATTTCCAAGATTCGTATCGAATCTACAAAGAGGCAAATAGATTCGCTCATCTCTAGTTATGACATGATTTTGCTGCAGCTTTCCCATTGATGTCAGTGGGTAAAACCACAAGAGTAGAAACTTCATGATAAAACCAGGAACACAAATTTTACAAGTGATATCACAATGAGCTTTTCCATACAAGAAAGCCTGGCAAAATGGAAATTATATTTATCCAAGGGTAGGATATACCGCAACCAGGCGTTTATACTGATGCGCTAGTGGTGTGTCTTCCCGTCAAAATTATGTTTCATTGATGGTAACTGTAACTATTACAGGTATATCTGATAAATCTGATGTTTAAAATTGACAATATTGTACAAGGAAAATTGTAGTGATCACTGCAAGGATATTTTCTTCAGTTGAATAATCCCTCAATGATTGATCTGTGGGAATTCAATCGCCGGGACCCCCACTATCAGAAGAATGGGGGGACGGGAAAGCCATGTTTTATTGTTTACACAAGCACGGTGGCTCATTCCTATATGTGTTTGCACCTGCTGTAGGTGTGTGCACCTATCATAATGGCCAGAAACATGACATAACATTCTGAGAGTACTTGTTCAAACAAGATTACAGCCTAAGGCTACTGGCGCATTTTATATCTGTGTATATGCCCATACTGTACTATGCCTGATAATCGGTAATGGAAAATACATGGCATATTACATTGATATTCTCCACTGAAAACATTTTACTGGGGTTTGGTTCCAGCTGGCAGCAGAAAACCACTATGGTTCATTACAAGCTTCTTATGCACCAAATTGCTGTTTGTAGTATAGTGTCGCTACAATACATTACAATAAGGGCTCATGCACATGAACATACTTTCTTTCCGCATCCGTTCCGTATTTTTTGCGGACCGTATGCGGAACCATTCATTTCAATGGGTCCACAAAAAAAAACGGAAGGTACTCTATGTGCATTCCATTTCCGTATGTCCGTATTTCCGTTCCGCAAAAAAATAGAACATTTCCTATTATTGTCCGCATTACGGACAAGGATAGTACTGGTTTATTAGGGGCCAGCTGTTCCGTTCCCGAAAATACCGAATGCACACGGATGTCATCTGTATTTTTGCAGATCCGTTTTGTCATACGGTCGTGTGTATGAGCCCTAAGTGGAACATTATAGTAGGTAACCTGTTTTTACCCACATTGAGCACATTCCTACCAGGAAAGGCTGCAGTACTTTTGGCTGCAGTAATCACAACTTTGTTACGCTTTTGTTTAAGACATTTTTGTGACAATTCATTCATAAATTTTTGAAAACTATCACAAATGTGCCTTGCATCGGTTTGTGAGATGTTAAAACTAAGAACTAAATCATAAATGCTTCTTGTAACATTTAGTAAGCCGTTCAATACCTCCTTTATTACAGATTATTGCTCCACACCCAGAGATGATTCCACATGAACTTACAAATATGATGTTCTGGATTCTTCATGCTGGTACAAGAAAAAGGCCTGTCACTATGGGCATTGGACTTAGACTATTTACTATAAATATCATCATAAAAAGGGGTTTAAAAGAGATATTCACTCACATTTAGCTTAATATCCAATTGCTACCATAATTACCTGTACCATTTGTCTAAGATGAAAACATCTATAATTAGTATTATCACCAAGATTGTGTCATAGAAAGGGAGTGAGTGATGTCTTTGTCAAGCAGGTTTACATAGAACTTGCATTGGTCTCTTTTGTCAGTAATAAATCTCCCCTATGGTGTGTTCCAAATTTATGTGTTTCGACACTTCTTAAACCTATTTCAACAGTGTCATGACAAATAGGTATTATAAAAAGCAGGAAATATTTTAGAACGTGCCATAGTTGGCATAAAAGAATGGCAGCCAGCAAGTGGCATAAGTTGGAAAAAACTGTCTAGCATGCCTAGCAAGTCATGCCAAATTCATCATATCATATGCACCACAGTCATATAATGCCTGCATCCTATTGGTAGACCCAGGGCCGGCCTTTGGGGTGTGCGACCCGTGCGGTTGCACAGGGCACTTCACTCCCGGCCAGTTAAGGGGGCGCCCTGCCAGAGCGCCCCCTTAATGGCCCGGCCTGCTCCTGTACAGCGTCTTGTGCCCCCCCTCAGACCTCAGATCAGCCCACCCAGCCACTTTAAAAAAAACATACTTACCTGTCCTGCGCTGCCGCTGCCATCAGGTTCCGCGCTCCACTGTCTTCCCTGCCGGCGCGCACTATGACCTGACGCAGCGTCAGGTCATAGTGTGCACCGGCAGGGAAGACAGTGGAGCGGGGAACCTGATGACAGCGGCAGCGCAGAACAGGTAAGTATGTTTTTTTAAAGTGGCTGGGTGGGCTGATCTGAGGGGGGGCACAAGACGCTGGTCTGAGGGGGGCACAAGACGCTGATATGAGGTCTGATGGGGGCACAAGATGTTGATCTGAGGTCTGAGGGGGGGCACAAGACGCTGGTCTGAGGGGGGCACAAGACCCTGATCTGAGGTCTGAGGGCCGGGGCACAAGACGTTGATCTGAGGTCTGATGGGGCACAAGACGCTTATCTGAGGTCTGATTGGGGCACAAGACGCTGATCTGAGGTCTGATGGGGGCACATTGTGTTGATCTGAGGTCTGATGGGGGCACATTGTGTTGATCTGAGGTCTGATGGGGGCACAAGACGCTGATCTGAGGTCTGATGGGGACACAAGACGCTGATCTGAGGTCTGAAGGGGGACACAAGATGTTGATCTGAGGTCTGATGGGGCACAAGACGCTGATCTGAGGTCTGATGGGGGCACAAGACGCTGATCTGTGGTAGTACCACATTATCAGTACTAGAGTTATCTGTGATTTTACACAGGACTGCAGGTAACACTACTACATTTTTTATATTCAGATAGCCATCACTGTGTTACCTCTACAGTTACAAAGGGCTGCAGGGGACATCTACTATATTATCTATACACAGATAGTTATCACTCTGCAAGGGGGCCCTCTGAGACTTTATCGCCCAAGGGCCCACCTGAACCTGGAGCCGGCCCTGGGCTGACGTCACACATGCGCAGAAGGACTCAGAGAGTGGTAGGGGAAAGTTAACGGCTGCACTGCTGTAAGTAAGTGCCCCCAAACAACGTGATGACTGGGGGGGGTTAATTGGGAGCGGGACTATATACTTAAAGGCCCCATCCATATACTTCAGGCCCCATCCATATACTTACTTACTTATTTTATATACTTAAGGCCCCATCCTGTATAGGATAATAGAGATGGCAGTCATGGCACACATAACTCACACATGATTAAACACCAGTGAGGGGTTTAGTGATGTGAGCTATGTGTGTGCTATCTCCATTATCCCATACAGGAAAATATAGTGACAGTATTAAAAGTCAGACTGTATAGAGCTATAAATACAGTGCAGATATATATATATATATATATATATATATATATATGTGTGGGGGGGGGGGCGCCGAAAGAAAGTTTCGCACAGGGCGCCATCTACCCTAAGGCCAGCCCTGGGTAGACCTCTTTCACCCATTTGAATAGTTTCAACAGTGTCTAAAAAAGTGTGTAGAAAAAATGGGCAAGACAAAGCAGAAAATTGTGCACCATATTTGCAGCCTTATCAATGTTTGCATCCTATAAGTACTGTTGGTAGACTACACCTAAAATTGACTTGAAAAAAGAGTCTAAGCAGAGTTGTAAATTTTGCACCCTTGTTGCAGTATAATAAATGCTTGCATCCTGTGTCATTTTTAGCAGATTTCCTTCAATTCTATTTGTGCATAATTTCAACTAAGCAGTAACAATAAGATGCAAGCCAATGTGACTGTCAAAATTCTGTACAAAGCTGTGGTGGGAGGGTTGTCATGCTGACCAGTCAAGCTCCGGTTTGTTGACTTATCAGTGAAGCTGAGAGCTAAGCCAACTAAGTTCCTGGCTCAGCGTTCAGTCCCAGGGTTAGGCGGGGAATTTTAGCTACTTAACTTCGGCAGCTGCTGGTGATTGTATATGTAGTATTCTAGCTCTGTTTGCTCTTCTATGCTTTACACCGTAGCTCTAGACCTGCTCATTTACCCTCTCTGACTATGACTAATTTCTAGATTAACCCTTCATCTGCTGCTTCGGCTCTATCTTTCTCTCCTGGTTCTGACCCTGCTTGCCCACCACTCCTTGCTCCCCCATGATCTTGGTAGGTCTGGTTCCAGAGAAACTCGCAGCGGTTTTCTGCTACCTTATTCCACAGATATAATTTAGGTCCATAGCAGCCAAGTTCATCTAGGCTTGCGGCGGTCTGTGGTGAAGAACGAAGTGGCAGCCTTAGCTTTCTACCACCTGAAGTGGCAGGTTCTGAGTTTGCTGGTTGTGGTTCCGGACAGTGACCATAGTATTTTCTTACATAATCACCAGCCCAAAATATAACCCAGTGGAGAAGATTCATGGCCTGGTTGCAGGGTTTAATGCACCTTGTCCAGGATTTGGATTGGGAGACTTCTACATCAACAGGCTATTTTGCCCAAAATGTTTCTGCAGTTTCTGCTCCTAAAGACTTGCCTGTATCATTTGAACCCATGGCAAATCTCACTGACAAATTTGGTGGGGATCCTTCCAAGAGAGTTACAAATTATACTTCTGTTTGAGACTTCATTAATCGAGTACTGAGCAGCAAAATGTGGGCATCATCATTTCTCTTCTGCAGGGAGATCCAAACGCCTGGGCCTTCTCTCTAAACCAGTGATTTTCAACCAGTGTGCCTCCAGCTGTTGCAAAACTACAACTCCCATCATGCCCAGGCAGCCTACAGCTATCAGCCTACAGAAGGGCATGGTGGGAGTTGTAGTTTTGCAACAGCTGGAGGCACACTGGTTGAAAATCACTGCGAGTCTAAACCATCTTCTGTAGAGGCATTTTTTTTGCAGCTTTGGATTTACTATATAAGACTGATTTCGGGAATGTGGCTGAAGCGAATATTCTCTGTCAGGGTAATTGCCCTGTTGAAGATTACTACTCTGAATTTAGAAAAGGGTTCATTGATCCCTAGTGGAATGAGCCAGCTCTTCATTGCCATTTCCACGAGACTTGATGAGCATCTAAAAGGATTCACTCTTGCAGTCCAGTCTGTATAAACCTGAGGTCCTTCCTTTCTCTTCTGAGGAAACTATGCAATTTAGCTCGCTCTACATACCATGTCAGCCCAGAAGCAGGGGATCATTCTGTCTCTACTGTGAAGAAGCTGGCCAATTGCTCAAAAGCTACCCCAAGTATTCCAAGCTGGAAAACTTCAAATGCCTTGGTGGTTCCCACAAAAGCCACTTAGGTGGTCAGGTATTGGTATAACAAAGCAGGTGTGGACCCACTGTGTCTCTTGAACAGATTTGGCTTGGGATACTCCTTAGGGTGTTATCTATGTGGCTACCCAAGGGTTCACTCTTTAATTCATGTACAGGGATCTGATTATTGCTGCAGGGGAAGCACTAGGCTGCTACTACTTGGAGTAGTAGTCTTGGTTAAAGTGACTGCTGACTCAGGGGGGTCAAGAGATACTGGTGCAGATCAGCAGGCACACCCACCAATCAGCCTTTTCACAGTAGCGAACTACACAGAACTATCTATTGTGTAGTTGACAGAACTGGTTACTGCATTCATTTTAAAGGGAGAGAATAGTATAATTAATTTTCCTTTTAAAGGGGTTCTCCGAGTTATATATATTGATGACCTATCCTCAGGATAGGTCATCAATATCAGATCGGCGAGGGTCAGACACCTGGCCCCCCTTCCCCCCGATCAGCTGTTTGAAGAGGAGGCGCGCGTCCTATCAGCGCTTCCTTCTCTTCACCGTTTACATGCTGGCCGACACGGGGGTAGTGGTGAGTAGGTGTAATTACACCTAACTGTCCCATTAATTTCAATGGGAAGAATCGCTCCCATACGAGTCTATGGAAGCGATTCTTCCCATAGAAATGAATGGGGCGGTTAGGTGTAATTACACCTACTCACCACTACCCCCGTGTCGGCCAGCATGTAAACAGTGAAGAGGAGGCAGCGCTGATAGGACACGCGCCTCCTCTTCAAACAGCTGATCGGCGGGAGTGCCAGGTGTCGGACCCCCGCCGATCTGATATTGATGACCTATCCTGAGGATAGGTCATCAATATATATAACTCGGAGAACCCATTTAAGTATTATTATTCTTATTAATTGATGATTAAAATGCTTTTTGAAGATTGAGACTTATAATACATGTATATTTATTTAACTTGTATTTAAACATGATTTTTTCAATACTTTTCTGGTATCACTAACTCCTATCATCCAACCTATTCCTTCTCTTAATTAAATGCAAAGATGTTAATATTGTGACTATTACATACTAGTAATGTAGGATTTAAGGCTGAATAAAAGGAGATTTTCGTAATGCTGATATCCACTCATCTGTCTTTCTTTTTAGATCTCTAAAATTATTCTGTCAGATATGTCTTCAGTGGTTTATATGATATTTGTAATGAATTATTTGCACAATATATCTAAACTTCTGTAAATCACATCTCATATTATTAATGAAGCACAGTTTGGATTTCTATCAAAGTCCTCAGATACCACTTTAAAAGGGTTACTCCATGAATTATGTAGACATAGTTGATACAAGGCACTTACTAATGTATTGTTATTACCCATATTGCCTTCTTTAGTGGCTTGATTCATTTTTTACACATCACATTATACATTGCTTGTTTCTATGGTTACGACCACCCTGCAATCCAGGGGCAGTGGTCATGTTTGCACACTATAGGAAAAAGCGCTGACTCTCTGGTGGCCATGACCACAGGAGAGTGCATAAGCAGGTGCTTTTTCCTATAGTGGTTAAGCACGGCCACTGATGCTGGACTGCAAGGTGTTCATAACCATGGAAATAAGCAGTGTATAATGTGATGTGTGAAAAATGAATCAAGGCAGCAAAGGAGGCAATATGGACAAAAACAATACATTAGTAAATGCCTTGTATTAACTTTCTCTACATGATAAATGCCATTTGCTGAAGTGAGACAACCCCTTTAGCTCTGTGGAGGCTGCACAATAACTGATGGAAATCACTGATCAAACACTGACTGTGTGAAAGTGGCCTTATATAGATTTTTTTTCATTTCCATCCTGCTGTAATTCTGTGCTACTGCCCTGCATTCCCAGATCTGCCTTCAGAGATTATTCAGGAGTATTCACTAGCTTCTCTGACAAATCAGTGCCTCTACATATTGAGAGCTATGCCTACTGTACGCCAAGGGTTGGCCACTTTCTGGCTACTTGTGACCAACGTGTATGTAACATGACTATATGGCACTTACTAATACAGCTTTTGTTGATATTCTGTGCTGTTCGCTATATATTTCATAAACCATGCCAAATCTTCTGTGCTGTCCGCATAGAGGTCCTCTCCTCTAACAGGGTCAGGTGACCAGACAAACCACTGCGCCTCCTCCATTCAAACACACTGCACCTGCACTAAATTCCCTACAGTACACGTGCAGATGGCAGGTGTAGTGAATTTAAATGGAGGAGGCCAAACATGGCGGTGATTTGCCAGGTCACAGGACCCTAGATCAGCAGCCAATTTATGAACTAGACCTATGTGTGGACAGCACTAAGACTAAGACTTGGCCCGCCAGGAGGCATATCTTACGAAATATAGAAAATGGCACAGAATATTAACCTATATTAGTAAGTGCATATAGTCATATTAGAAAGATATTAATGAACCCTAGCCAGAAAGTGGGCCACCCCTTTAACCTTGCTGAGCATCCCTCTTAAGATTTCAGTTTAATGTGAATGTGCTGCAGCTTCTAAGTGATCTGTAATGTAACATAGGGGATGTGTGATACTTGTGTATATAGAGTGTGAAATGTCCCATTTCATGTGGGTTATGAGAGACACATAGGGTATATGGAGCAATATAGCCACGTTTTTATGTTCTTCAGTTTAAAACAAACACGGACAAAAGTGGGTTGCTTTGCTGATGTGTCTGACTACAGATGTAGCAGAGTTAACAGTCAAAGTCACGCATTAACTGGTTGTGATAACTCACCGAGTGTGACTGTTAACTCTGCTACATCTGTAAATCTGACTGAATAAATAAGAATTTTTGTTGAATCCAATAAATGAACAAACCTCATCCACATACTGTGGAATTTTCCCACATGGAAATTGACCTGTGGTGCAGATTTGTAAATCTGCTGTGGAATAAGCAAGGGTCTTTTCTGGATTGAAGTCAATGGGGAAAAGAAAATACAGATCACTGGAACCCTTGCAGCAAAATCTGCTGGTGCAGTTTTAACCATGCTAAACTGTTGACAGCACTCTATATTCTGGCTTAGCCTCCCAGGATCTGATGAGAACATGGCTGGTAGATACTATGGGAATATCTTGTTCTACTCAGAGAGGAAGGAACGTAAACAGATGATTATTGGATGTAGTAGGTGAGAGTAGAGTAGCTACCTTCTGTAGGGAATGAAGTGTAAACGTTTCCTGAGGGAGGGGAGGACACGCACAGAAGAGTGAGGAAAGGGGGTTTGTGGGGATTAATATATTGTATGTTTTGAACTGCTGATTTAAATGCAAAATGACAATAAAAATAATTTTATTAAAAAAACTGTTGACGGCACTAGATAGGGGCTGGGGAGAGATGTGCAAACATAAGTTTTGTGGAGCTTCATCAGGGGCAGAATGAATATGAGGTTTTATTCAGCCAAATTCTGCTAAGTTCTCCAGTCTTATGAGTGTTTTTAACCAGCCCTAAGGAGCATGTTTTACCTAACGAAACAATCATAATCAACTTCTACCTGTCACTCCATTCTGGTGCTCTGGCTCACTACTACTACAGTGTCCACAATGAACCAATTTATTACACAGTCGAGTCACATTATTGTGACCACCATCTAATATCTAGGGTAACCACTGTGTGCAGCATGGACAGCAGCTAGATGGGTTGGGAGTGACTCAGTAAGGTCCAGGTAGTTTGTCACAGGTATCTGGAGCCATGCTGACTACAGTGCATCACACAGCTGCTGGAGGGTGTGTGAGTGGGGTTAAATACATAGAGCAATTGCGACAATTGAGGTGGTCTCACAGATGGTCAATTGGGTTCAAGGGGAATTAGGGGCCCAAGGTAGTACCTGGAAGTCTTGGTCATGTTCCTCCAACCAGTGTCAGAAAGACATTTTTAGCCATGTGACATGTCCCATGGTCTTGCTGGAAGATCCTGTCCCAGGAAAGAGACAGCATATATGGGTGTACATGATATGTAAGGATGGATTCATTCTCAAATCTGCTGAGAGTGCCTTCCAAATGGATGAGTAGACCTAGAGAATGCCATGAAAACATTCCCCTGGCCATAACGCTGCCACCACCAGCTTGTGTTCTTCCAGTAATGGTTGAAGGGTGTTTGTTCTCTGATGCTTCTCCTCTGACATGTCGTCAATGAAGTAGAAAATGTGAATCGTTGGAGAAGGCAACCATTTGCCAATCAGCAGAGGTCCAATTACCATACTGCTATAAAAACGAAAGCCTTTTCAACTTCATTAGCAGAGGAGCCATGACCATCCGTCTGCTTTGGAGCCCTATTCTCTACCCTGGAGTTTTAGACACACTTCTGGTAGCACTTTGGTTCATTTTGGTGGTGTGCTACACTATTGTAGGGTGTCAGTCCGCCCTCCTGCACCTTTGTAGCCAATGTTCACCTCTCACATCAGTGACAAGTGGTGCTCTGCAGTTTCCATGTCACTTATTCACATTGGTGCCATTTGTCCACCCATGATACACGTTCACCACAGCAGCACATGAACAGTTCAGAAATGCCACCCTTGGCCAGAAAGACAATAATTGTCTCTTTTTACAACTCTGATAAATCGCCCCTTTTACCCATGACAGCAATGAGGGATATGTGTGCAGACAGCCTATCACACACCTTATATACCCAACAAGCCAGCTCATTACACATGACTTCCTTCATGAGCTACGGACTGCCAACTTAGAAAATACTGTAGGAAGTGGTCATAATAATTTTTATTCACATGGTGATTGTTATTAAAAAAAAAAAAAAAAAAAACTTTTTTTAAATCCCCAATGTCAGAGTTGTTTTTTGGCCACCTCGCTCCCCAAAAAATCTGCCTAAGACTTTGTTCACATCTTTGTTGGAGGTTCAGTATACTGCACTATTTTGTCTGGTAAACCCATTAGACACCATTCTAGTCAATGGCCCCATCAAACGCCATTGGTGTCAGTCACATGACACATCAGGCTCCACGTTTTTTCTTTTTGCTTCCTATAATGAACGTAGCCTAAGAGCCTATTCACACTTCAGTGAATCACAGATGTATGCTAGCCATCCTCTCTACAGACAGCACACATCCACTGATGTTAGTGTTTATCCACACATCGACCATATGCCAGTGGAGAAACATCAGAAGAGTGCACTAGTGTGGTCCGTTAGAAGGCCATGGGTCCATAAACAGGGGTGCACCTAGCTGTTCTACTGCCTGAGGCGATAACTGAAACAGCAATCCCCCACCCATGCCAATTAACCTAACCCTTTGCCACAATAAAATCCCCCCTCTTTCCTCTTCCTGGTGCTGCCTTAGATTATCACCTCACCTGGTCTCATTGGTGGTGCACCCTGACCATAAAAAACACTGACAGAACATAGGTGCCATCCGTGTCCTTTCCCTATTTCACTGACTGTTGCTAGAAAATAATTTTTTTTCAACCTGGCAGCACACACAGAAAACGGATGACACATGACACATCAAAGGGCCATGGATGTGTGAATAAGGGCTCATGCACACGAACTTATTTTCTTTCCTTGTCCGTTCTGTTTTTTTTTTTTTTTTTGTGGCCTGTATGTGGAACCATTCACTTCAATGCAAAAAAACGGAAATCGCTCTGTGTGCATTTCGTATGTCCGTTCCGCAAAAAAAAAACAGAACATGTTCTATTCTTGTCCACATTACGGACAAGCATAGGACTTTTCTACCAAGGGCCAGTTATTCCGTTCCGCAAAATACGGAATACACACGGACATCATCCATATTTTTTGAGGATCCGTTTTTTGCAGAGCCCTAAGGTGGTATTGTGCCCCAAAGTGTAGTGGAAAAATGCAGAAGTCTCCATTGTTTAATAGTATTTACATGTCCACTTTTTAGGTAGGGCTTACTGAGCCCCTATAGCAGTCCATGAGGGGCACATATGTACAAGCAATATAATGTACCATACAGGGCTGGGACTCCCATTTCACTTCTTCTATACTACTCTATAGCAATGCACTGAACTATACCTAGTCAGTGGGTGAGATGATGCACTACCCGCTGCCAGCAGACATTCTACTTCTACAAGTGTGCACAGAACAGACTCCCCCGCCTCGTTCGTCTCTCCCGGCTGCTGAGGGTGTGGAGAACGGGGCGTGTCCCGGGATCCAGCGCCCGGGTATTGAGCCAGCACCAACTCGCACCGGAGAGGAGGGGGGGAGCAGCAAGCAGCATCCAGGAAGTTTCTTCTCCGACAAGTCGCGGGGTCGCCCCCTGTTTGGAGCAGTCATGGGGATAGAGAAGGAGAAAGCCGATGCTCGCATCTTCATGGACGAGGACGAGTTCAACCGCTCCTCTGCCCCCATGATCACTGAGAAAAGCTACGAAAGTGAACCGGACCGGGACCCGCACAACCTGAACGGCCACCTGAAGGTAAGTGATGTCCTTTACAGACGTAGCAGAGCTGACTGTGTCACTTGGCAAACTTACCACGCCATATCTTGTGCTGGGACTGCAGGTGCTGGGCGCTCCCTGCATTCTATAGGACAGGTTCAGCCTGCCACATCTGTATTTGCGGATGATACTATGTTCATGTATGGTATAATGGTCCAGGTCCTTGTGGAACTACAAATCATAGCAAGCCCAGATATCTGCCTAGTACCTAGGGTTACTGGTATCAGTGTATCAAGATGACTGGGGTTACTGGCCCTTTAATAGAGCTGCACTCAGCCAGGTGTGTGTTCCTTTTCTGTTGCAGCTGTCCTTCGAGGATGTGATAGCAGAGCCGGACAGCACACACAGCTTCGATAAGGTGTGGATCTGCAGCACCGCCCTGTTTGAGATCAGTAAATACATCATCTACAAGGTGCTCACTGTGTTCCTCGCCATCCCGCTGGCCTTCGTCATAGGACTGCTCTTCGCCATCCTCAGCTGCCTGCACATCTGGTAACCTCTTCTTTTTCCTGTGTGAATGGAAATTTTGCAGAGTGCTGCCAAATACCAGGCACTGTAGAGACGTCCTGTGCCAGTGGTATGTGATGGCGGTATGTGAATGTGTCATGTGTCAGTGGTATGTCATGGCGGTATGTGATTGGTGATATTTTACTGGTACTATGTGATGGCGATGGGATGTGATTGGTGCAACGTGATGTTGGTATGTGATCAGGAATGAACTGGGAACTTTTTTTTTATTAATGACCCCTTAAAAGTATCCCTGGAAAAAAACCTAAAAGCGGCCACATGTTGTAGGCCGGTCCAAATTGAAAGAAAGTGAGGCACAAAAGTGGGAAGGGACAATAGAAGTAGGCGAGGCCTGTAGTGCAGCACAAAATACTAGGCCCAGCAGAACCAAAAACCACAGTGCAGCACAGAATACAGCCCCAGCAGAACCAAATATCACATTGCAGTACAAAATACCGTCGTCCCAACTGCAGTATTCAACTGTATCGCCATTCTAAAATAGTTGTATTCAGCGGGGCACCTGTGGCCGCCGGCCAGGAACGTAAGTATCTGATTCTTCTAGCATTAATTAATGCTGAGAGCATCCAATTGTTATGTATCCAGCCGGTGGCCCCCTGTAGGGTCTATGGTTAGTCCATTTGTGCATGTGATAGTGGTATGTGATGGTAGTAAGTGATTGGTGGTATGTTATTTGTGGTCGATGATATAGTAAGTGATTGGTGGTATGTGATGGGATGTGATTAGTAGTATGTGGGATGGCGGTAGTATGCATCCAGATGTTCTGGTTATCTTATACATGGCTATGGAGTGTCACAGAGCTGTCACTGAAGGACAAAGGTCTAGTATAACTAAGGTACTTCCACATGGGTTGTGTACGCTGGAGATTTTCCATCATGGAATTGGGGATGGAAAATCCACAGCATTTTACAGTAGGAACAGTCAATGAAATCCCATGCTGTGTTAGGCCTCATGTACACGACTGCAGTATTTTTTGAGGATTGCACGTGGACCCATTCACTTCTGTGGGTCCACGAGAAATGCGGACAACACACAGATGCCACCCGTGTGCTGTCCACATCCGTGTGTGGCTGTTCAATAAATTATAGAACACATCCTATTCTTGTCTGTTTTGGCTATAGGCAGTTCTAGTCAAAGGAGTGAGAAAATTGTGGCAGGCCTACGGCTGGATTGTTTTGTAGACCACAAAATGAATATACTGGTGTGCATGAGGCCTTAAAAATCTGTAACGTGGTGTGAAGATCAATTTATGCTGTGGATTTCTTATGTGGCTTTCACAGTTTGGGTTTGTTGCAGGAAAAAAAATCAGTCTGCATGGGGCTGTTTCTGCAGCATTGCACGGATTTCTGTAGATTTCAGATAGATGGGACAGTCAAATCTGTCACCTTACCCTAGCAGACCGCTCAGTTTCCTCAGCTTGGTGGGCATCCCTGCTTCATCCCTTCAGCTTCACTACAATTACAATTTCCCGAAATCCTGCATGTGGGGACTGCCGCCCCCCAGTCTCCGTATACTGGAACGCTCTTAGACGTTTAGGAGGCAATATTACATTGACCTGTGTCTGAACCCGAAGGAGATCATGTTCCAGTTAAGAAGCAATTGATTTATACCGCATGTCTTTGGCATGGAGCACCAGTGTCTCATTGTCAGCGCTTATTACACAGGAGTGGGTAACTGAAGAGAGCGTTCTGTATACACATCATAAGGGGGTATTATGCTATCAGCCACCGATCCAAGGATGTGTTTTCAGAAGAACTTTAGCGTCTGGTCATGTTTTTCATGTCTTCATTTTTACCATAGCCATAATGTAAAGAGACTCTGCTGTTAAAGCAGTCATAGGATAGGTGATGACTATTAGATTGGTGGGGGTCCTACCTCATGAGAATGTAGACCTTGTACCCTCGGGGGAACCCCAAAATAAATGGAGCAGCAGGTCATGTACACTGCTGTTCCATTTATCTGTATGGGAGACGCCTGACTACAGCATAGTAACATAACATAGTAACATAGTTTGTAAGGCCGAAAATTTTCCTCACTTTAGGGGAAAAATTCCTTCCCGACTCCAATCAGGCAATCAGAATAACTCCCTGGATCAACGACCTATCTCTAGTAACTATAACCTGTAATACCCTCCAGAAATACATCCAGGCCCTTCTTGAACTCTTTTAGTGAACTTACCATCACCACCTCCTCAGGCAGAGAGTTCCATAGTCTCACTGCTCTTACTGTAAAGAATCCTCTTCTATGTTTATGCACAAACCTTCTTTCCTCCAGACGCAGAGGATGTCCCCTCGTCAACAGTCACAGTCCTGGGGATAAATAGATGATGGGAGAGATCTCTGTACTGACCCCTGATATATTTATACATAGTTATTAGATCTCCCCTCAGTCGTCTTTTTTCTAAAGTGAATAGCCCTAATTTTGATAATCTTTCTGGGTACTGTAGTCCACCCATTCCAGTTATTACTTTAGTTGCCCTCCTCTGAACCCTCTCCAGCTCTGCTATGTCTGCCTTGTTCACAGGAGCCCAGAACTGTACACAATACTCCATGTGTGGTCTGACTAGTAATTTGTAAAGTGACAGGACTATGTTCTCATCATGGGCATCTATGCCCCTTTTGATGCAACCCATTATCTTATTGGCCTTGGCAGCAGCTGTCTGGCACTGGCTTCTACAGCTTAGTTTGCGCTCGACTATTTCCCATAGAGATGAATGAAGCCGCAGTGCACAAGCCCAAACTATCATTTTGAGGGCCCCGAAGAATACAGGTTCCTCGTCCCTCCTTGTCATTAATTGAGACCTCAGTGGAAGGACCCCCCACTGATCTAATAGTTATTCCCTATCCTGTGGATGAAGGATAACTTGTCACTACCGGATTACCCCTTTAAGTATGTCCATATTCATGGACTGTCACTACCGGATTACCCCTTTAAGGGCTCTTTCACACCACCGTTAGGGATTCCGTTCAGGCTTTCCGTTATAACATCGTTATAATAACGGAAAATAACGGAATCCATAAGACGGAGATCAAAACGGACACCTTTAAGACGCATTCCGTTTTGATCCGTCATAATAGAAGGCTATGGGAAAGCATAACGGATCCGTCTGGTTTCCATTATGCTATATGTCGACAGGACTTTGTTTTCTGTCCAGCATAATGGAAACCAGACGGATCCGTTATGCTTTCCCATAGGCTTCTATTATGACGGATCAAAACGGAATGCCTCTTAAAGGTGTCCGTCCTAGGGATTCCGTTTCTTTCCGTTATAACGATGTTATAACGGAAAGCCTGAACGGAATCCCTAACGGTGGTGTGAAAGAGCCCTAAGTATGTCCATGTTCATGGACTGCATTGGTCAGTGGTTAAAAAAATCGAACTTGGACAACGTTTTCAGTTTTCCGCACACAGCCATGTCTGATTTTCAGTTTTTAAAAAAACAACCGTGAAATACAGATAGCTTTCATGTACACTCTGCTATTTTGTCACTTTCATCATTAGCGAGGACGAATCTAATCTGCAGAATTGGCCAGAATAGGGTCTGTGGTGAGAGTCTTGGATCGGGCACACTAGTCATTTAATAAAACGGATGTATGATTAGCCCCATTGACGTGTCTAGATTATCATAATGTCCACTTCAAGTACGGATAGCCCTGACTTACAATGTTGTCATGTGCACGGCGCCTTATATTTCTTTTTGCAGTGTGGTTATGCTTTACTTTATATTTTGCATTTGTAATTTGTCCATTTTTGGTTTTCAGGGTTGTGATGCCATTCGTGAGAACCTGTCTAATGATGTTACCGTGTGTACAAGCGGTATGGAGGGGCCTTACAGACAGCTTTGTAGCCCCTCTTTTTGCAAGCATGGGACGCTGCTTTTCATCGGTCAGCGTGAAAATAGATCGTCCGTTTTAACCAGTTGATGCCAAGAATATATCAGAGCACCTAGTGATAAATACAGTTCATCCTTCACTACCCTGAACAAATATGCTCGGCCCACAGAAAGTGTCCTTAACACTTCCATGAGTACATTCCAGATCTACTCCAGCTACGAATGCTTGTCTTATTCAGTCTGTCTACTGTGCAGCACCCTACTGGAAGAAGAACAAATGAAAGAGGATAGTACCAGTCTTATGAAAATATTTATTACACAGCACAGTGCCAGGGCGTTTTATAGGAAACACAGGGCTGGGGCATGGTGCTGAAAACTATTGGGATCCTTCTTCTGTAGAATGAACCACACCCAGTCAGCTCCTCTTTCCTCCTAAGATCAATGTCTTCATATGTAACATGATGCCTTAAACAACCAAGGGACCACTCTGTGAGGTAAACATTCACTAAAAATGTATTTTCCAAAATTGGACAACCCCCTAGGTAAATCATACATGTCTCTGTTTAACGGGGATCTGTCATCAGTTTCATGGTTCTCAACTAAGAGCAGTATCAACTGGTGACAGATCCCTTTAGCAATATCCTAGGTCACTTTCTTGAACTGATCCAGCTATTTTTCTAAAATCTGTGTTGAACATTGCCGAAGCGTACACTGTAAAGTCCTTATATACATGAAGTCCCTGCTCCATTGTTTTACAGATTTTCTGCTATAGCAAACAGCAGTGAAGGGACAGGAGAGCCAGGTCCCTATGAATAGGTACAGTATAGAATAGATTATAGGAAAATGGCTGGGTCAGTTAAAGAAAGTGAGTCAAGAGGATCTGTCAATAGTTTATGACACCCTTAGGTGACAGACTCTTTTCACCTGGTGGGTTTTCTTGGTGGACAAGAAAGTCATCTCTTTGACTTGGTCAGCTATGTCTAATAGTTTTATAGAGCAAAATTCACAGAATCACGGGAATAGATACCCAATACTTTCTGCACATACCAAAACAAGATTACCGTAGACTTTATGGACGGAGGCATTCCTGCCAAAAACATGTCTACCCCCCCCGTCTGACCTCTGCTCCGTTCAAGCTCCTCATTGCTGCAGCCATTCATCTTGGGAGATGGCCACCATTCTAATGAGGTCCCATTAGTCAGTGGTCAAAAGAAAAAAAAAACTAACATGTTTTTGGCTAGAATATGTCTTAAAGTTCTTTAGTAAGGGGTTTCCAGGATGTCATATGGAGTGTTGATCCGAAAATCATGGGGTTTTCCCCTGAACAACATATCCCCTAACCATAGGATAGAGGATGTGTCTGATTGATAGGGGTGGAATCACAGCAGTCACAACAGGGGTCTTGTGATCACCCGACTAAATGAAGTGACGATCACGCATGTCCATCGCTGCTCCATTTAACTCTGTGGGACTCCTGCAGATAGCCAAGAACAGCGCTTCAGGGAAAGCCCCTTTCACAGCGGACAATATGCAGTTGTCACTGGATGTGTATATATTCTGCACACCTTACCTTTTACCTTTCATTGAGCATGTTTGTATATAGGGGCAGAAGATTTATACAAGGTGTGTAATAGAGTTTCTGTTAGCTCAGCTTTACATGACAGAATCACATATTCCTGTATGCTTTGCCAAAAACACATGTACATTAATAAAAAGAAATGTATTTTCATGTATATTAACTGAATGCACTGAAATCTTTGTATATTTTAAATAAATATATTGAAAGATTGTCTTTTTTGTATGCTCCATATGTCAGTTTTACGTCTTTCATGTAAGGTGGTTTACCATCAACCACATTGCGTCTGAATTTACCAGTGTTCCTTCTAGAATTCCTACATAGTTCTCTACTTAAATGGGGTTTTCTGAGATATTTTAAATAGTGTCCTAGCCTCTGGATAGGTCTTCAGTATCGGATTGGTGGGGAAATGACACCCAGGAACTCTGTCAATCAGTTTTTTGAGACGGTATCGGAGCTCACAGTAGCACCATGGCCTTCTCACAGCTTTGTCTAGACCAGGGGTGCACAACATTTTCTGGCTGGGGGCCACATTGGCAAACTAAACCAATCACGAGGGCCAAAAATAAAATTCAAAGGGGTATTAAAAACTGAAATACTGTATTTGTGGCATATTGAACACACAGTATATACCATTAATGTCTAGTTACAGTTCCAGGACTCTCATATAATGGAAGAAATACATGAAATATACATGTGAGCAGCTACAAGACATATACATACATGTCTGTTACCAGATGGTTGGGGGCCGCACAAAATGGTATTGAGGGCCGCATGTGGCCCCCGGGCCGCAGGTTGTGCACCCCTGGTCTAGACCATATGATGTCACGTTCATTGGTCACCTGGCCTAGGCACAGCTTATCCTCATTTAAGGGGACCAGATACTGATGACCTATCCTTTCTCATCAGTTAAAACATCTCAAAAAAACCCTTTAAAGAAAGAAACACATTGAAATGTTTGGGTACGTCACAGTACACATTCACAAACTTACTTCTCAGCCTTCTGCCCGTGATATCCTCATCTTGGATTTACAATGGTTGAATATGTGTATGTGCGTGGATTGCAAGGTTTGCCGTTCTGAAGAGCATCTTGGTCTCTCCCCAGTTACCCTATTGTACTTAATGTTAGAACATGTGCATACCAACACATCTTGTGACATGTAAGAGCATGTTATAACAATAAATCTGCCATAATTAGAAGTAAACATTTGAATCTCTCCTCTGAGGGCAAAAACATACCTTCATCCACAAACTTAGATGTAGAAAAGCCATAGCAATAAGGTAATGTAGAATAGCATGCATGTAATTCTCTGATCCAAAACCATACCTATACTGTTAGAAGCTAGGAAAACATTTCATGAACCTCCATTTTTTTATGAGCTACAGTATGTTTTTCAAGGTAAGATGTGACTAAAGAAGATGTTTAGTTCTGAACCTTAGTTAGCTACTGCATTACTTTCGTTTAAGGTTTGGTTTATATATTTCTCTCTGGTAGCGCCCTCTGCTTTTTATCTTTCTGGTCCATCTTCTCCTGCATTCAGTAGTGGACCGACATGCTCAGTAGCCTCCCTGCTTCTTTCCCCTCCCCACATTGTTGGCTTAGTGCTCTCATATGAATCAGGTAAAGTGCCCATCCCTGCTTCTAAATTCATAGATACATATAGCTATCTCTCTAGACAGGGACAAAGGAAAGTGTAGGGGCATTACATAAAATATATATCTTTGCAGCTATATGTGAGGGACTCTTCCATACAGGGGAGGAAGGAGTTAACAAGAGCCAAGTGCAATGCATCCAGTGAGATGCAAGTACTTGATGAGCTGCTGCCCACCCACAGAAAGAGAAGAAAGCCCTACAGATATGAAAAAAAAACCTTTAACCACGTGTTTTGCCAGAGTCCAGCTCCAGCAGTGGGAAAAGTAGCTAACTGGAGGGGGGGAGGGCTGCTCTAGATGCTGCTACCTCCTGAAAAGTAGCAGCTAGAAATGCAAACTGCAACATGCAACTGATGTTGATTAAAAGCATACATTCCAAGCTTTCATACAATACCAAAATGACAGCAATGTGTACAGGACAGAGAAAGATATCACTGATAGAAATCGGGATGCTGTGAATGCAGCTGAAAATGAAAGTAAAAACAGGTTTTAATCAAGATTATTCCCGACTTAATTTCTAACAGCGATTTCTCTTCTGTTGCTTGGACTTTCCTGACATTTTGGACATGTATGAAAGCCTGGACTGTCAGCTTTCAGACACAACCAGTTTCTAGCTGCTGCCATTGAGGAGATATCACCATCTAAAGCAGCCATCCCCCTTCCAGTTAGTTGATATTCACACTGAGGGTGCAGGACTCTGGCAAAACAGTTAGGTGGTTAAAGGGGTTTTCTGAACTGAGCTCATGTACACCACCATATGTATTTTGCAGTCTGCAAAAAACAGATCTGTAAAAAAAAACAGCTGATCAGCGGGGTTCCTGGGTGTTGGGCCCCCACTGATCAATATGTCTACAAATAGGCACTTGAAAATATATTGAATTAAAGAGGCGTTCCCACTATAAAGTGGGGTAGTGGGTCAGAGGGTGCTGTCCCACCAGTGGCTGCCAAAAGCTTCAGGTCCACGTGGTCTGCTAATGAACTCTGACCATTAGCATGCATTTTATTAGCAATCCACATGGATCTGTGGCTTTTGATGCATTGCGGCCATGGCTAGGTAGTGCAGCGGGCACTACATGGGAAACCATCCAGACAGATAAGACTGACCTCAATAATAGGTGGGTTTCATGCCAGTTTATGAGGAGATAGCAAACTCAGGGCTGCACTAGAGGTTGCTGGAGCAAAGTCACTGAGAAGTCACTGCTAGCTAGTGTTCATCTCTAGTGATACATCTGTGCAATTATGACCCAGGAGAAGAGTGCTACAGTGTAGGAATATCAGCGCATGCATACCAGGTCCTGGTTTCTAGCAACTTGCGACTATGTACTCATCTATTGGACACTGCCACAGTCTACAGGTTCAACAGACACAGGAATCGTCATTGATACGTCACTGAAAAATCACATTGAAATCGCTGTACAGGCTTGTAAAAAGCGATTTACATGTTTACAAAGCACCACGTTTTTAGCACCATTTTGAGAAATTGCAGCCATATTCCAGCATGGAGAGATTAAAAAAGGATTGCATGCCATTCTCTTTCAGAGAGCAAATTCAAACCGCGGGTGGTCTCATTGACCCCGCTGTACAGTATAGCAATTGTACTGTGATCCTAAAGATCGCTAAGGTTGTATAACAAAATCTCTGGGTCTACCCCCGGGCTAAAAACAGCCCATTCTTAGGATCTGTGGGAGTTCTAGCAGATCGACCAGACCACCACTGGTCGCTGTCTTGTGGCCAATCGTGTTGGTTAGTTTCCTTCTAAATCATTACAATAGGAAATTCAAAAACTGTATGAACTATTAAAGAATAACATGCTTTAACTTAATTCGTTTTTCCATTCCTAGTATTCCAAATATTCCCCATCCCCACACTTCTGTAAAAGCTATGCTCAAAGACAAACTGTTCAGTAGACACACAGATGCAAAAAACATTTTCCAGTTTATCCAGGTCAGGGCCGCACCCAAACATTTTTGTAATGAAAGAAAAGAATTAGCAAATAAAGTGGAATGGCTAAACAGCAGTCTTGTAAGCATCGCTTTATGATGTTCTCTCTCCTTATGCTGCTGTCCTCCTAGATACACAACCAACCATACATGATCACTCATATTTTATGATTCTGAAGTCTATATGGGACATTAAGGGCAGAATCACACATCCATGTTCCAGAACCTGGATTCAACTGGCCCAGTCACAGCATCAGAGTCTGCATCAGCTAAACCTGTGGTTAAATCGTGGCACATGTGAAAAATACAGACAGATAACATGGCCGGAACATGGGTGTGTGAATCCCACATTAGAGGGTTGTCCGCTTTTTTATATTAATAACCTGTCCTCCACTGATCAGCTGTTTGAAAAGAACGTAGTGTCCTCCCCACTGTTTAAGGTCCATTCACACAACTGTAGTGCCACTGTGCAAGTATTGCGGATCGCAAACTGCAGTGTGGACCCATTGATTTCAATAGGTTTGCGATCAGCAAGATGCGGCAGAAGGGCTTCCATGTGTTTCTGTGGACTTCCTGATCCATGCCCCCGCACTGCAAAAGATAGAACATGTCCTATTACCGCATCTTGCGGATCGCGGACCTATTGAAGTCAATGGGTTTGCACTGCCATGCCGAGTTCATATGGCTGGTGCCTGTGATTTGCAGACCTGTGTTTTGAAGTCCACAACACGTATACAGCGGCACTACTGTCATGTGAATGGGTCCTTACCTGCTTGCTGGTGATCAGGTGTAATTACAACTCTGCCATCCACATTCACTTGAATGAGACAGCCCCTTCCTATTCAAATGAATGGGATGGCTTAGGTGTAATTACACCTGCCCACCCACAATGACGACGGCGAGCAGATAAACTCATATGAGCAATCAGATACTGGTGACCTATTCTGAGGATAGGGCCCTGAGGAAGGAGGCATTCCGCCTATGAAACATGTCTTTCTCTGTCCTGTTTTTATTTTCATCAGGAAATGTGTAAAGCCTTAAAGGGACTGTATATTTGTAAGGGAACATGAGCCCATGCTAATCACTAGAACAGGGGTCCATGTTCCTCATGTGAAAATGAGCGGTGGACACTTATAATTGCTGTCACTCCTTTCATCTCAATGAGGCTGCCGGAGACAACCGAGCACTACTGCCTGTCTGCCACTCTATTCAAATGGAGGAACATGGGTCTCGGTATTAATGGCCATTGGGGACCCCAGCATTTGGACTCCTGCCACTCAGACATTTACCTCCTATGCTGTGGATAGGGGTTAAGTTGTTGTCAATGAGCCAATTCACCTTTCCGTGCTTTTTATCACAGACCATTGGTCCGTTCAGAGAAAATCGCAGCATCCTGTATTCTGGTCCATCAGTGGGTAGGTGCACAGTACATTTTTTACACATGCTTGCTAGAAAACACTGGTTGTGCATTCTTCAGTTTGTTTTTTTTTTGCTTTTTTTTTTTTACTAATCTTATTGATGCCACGTGAATGGAAACGTGGACAAATAGAACACAGGCAGAAATAATCTTAATTAAACACAGAAGGAAAATCATCAGTTTGTAGTAGATGAGATTTATATTGCTTATATGAATGGGCTCTCACATACCAAATTAAATTACTATTTACTGAGACGTTGTAGATGAATTGAAAAGTAGTGATGATTTTTTAACATTTTTTTATGAAAGCCCAGGGTACGTGCTTTCTTCACCCTTGCAGCAAAATCGTGCAGTATGCCATACAAAAGCCTGTACTAGTCTACCGCAGGCCCTCTCTATAAGAGAAGAGCCCCCCCATAAACCAATCCCAGTTCCTCTAGGTCAGAAGGCACCTGCAAGAGACCAGGACTAAGGCCATGGCACAGCCGAATCTGGAGAAGTGCCAGTCTTGCTCTTGCTTCCATCTCAGGCTGCCATCCCAGGTGTTGACCAAGAGCCAAAGTCGAGGGTTTTTTTGTGGGGGGGGGGTGAGGAACCAGATGGCCACCCCCCTCCTAGACTTCAGAATGGAGTATCCATAAGGGTGTCACAAGTTCTAGTGGCAAAAAACAAAACGTGGAAAGTGACCACACAGTGAGCATAAAAAATAAATATGTGAATGTGTGCCAATTACGGTCCAGACATTGCACCAGAATTATAAAAATTCCTAAAGGTGAGTGCGATCAAAATGTGAGAAAAGTGAAGTATGTGCAAATGTGCCATTACTCAGTGGGCTCCCAACCCGAGTGAGTTCAGGCACCTCAGGGTCACCACTTCTGGGGCACTTGAGCTTTCAAACATCTCAGCCCATGGCTTCAATCCAGAGGCACTTGTTTTCTTACCATATGGCACCAATGGCCAAAGGAGTACACCCTAGGGTCCTCCGTGTGGTTCTCTGCTCTACATCCCAGTGGCCTCTCTAAACACCAGTGTACTACAGGCAGATACTACCCTTGATCTTAGCCAAAAGGCCGAGAAGTGAGTATGACTATTACACTCACAGTCCTCCTTCAAATATATTCTTAAAACATCAAATTAGGTTTTTTGTACAATGAGTGCTTCACCATTGCTCTTGTTGCTCCTAATCTCCAGTTCTGTCTATGACTAGGTCCTCCTTCTCTGCTTTACCACTGCCTGGCCCTGTCAAAGCAGCAAGGGAGGGGCTGACCACAGAAAGAAGTGGAGCTTAGGTGCAACAAGAGCAATGGTGACGCCCTCATTGCACCAAAGACGTAATATTCATATTAAGAAAAAGTATCATAACTCAGGAACGGAGCCTCAGATCAACAAATGAAAAACAGCGTGTTAAACAGATGGACCACAACTATGTGTCTATGGAAACAGTTGGATCTGCATATAATTTACCGTAAATTCATTTTGGTTTTTGAGGTTCTGTGCAGTCATCTTCACTCCCACATAGTATGTGTTACTTATAACGTATAACAATGTTAGATTAAGGTTACAGAACCCATAGTTATTTTAATATTGTGATGAAAATAAAATGGAACTTTACATAACACATCCAAAATGTTTTTCTGTCGTGTCTTCCAGTTTTTACTTTTTGTTATGGAGCCATGGCAACAAATATAAGTAAATCATTCAGAGCATGTGGAGGAATACTTGTGTCAAACATATGGAAGACAGACAGTATCCTTCATTATATAGCCAATAAACATTATAATGGTGATGCCTAGTGTTTTACAGAAAATAGTTGTATGAAACTCTATGGAAAAGAGACTGCGCACGACACATGTCCCATCATGGTCAATGAGTGAACGGAAAAATGGGGAATCTATTAAAAGACACATATGTTATCCAGGGGCTCTTAAATACCCCACTAATAGGGCAACAGGTGAGCAAACCCTTGTGTCCCTATAACTTCAGCGTCCACTGCCTCAGCTCCATGTGCTCTGTGAGACAGTACTTCTAGCTCTACACAGACCACAAGCCTCATAAATCTCCTTCTGTTTTACAATCTTTTATCCCTCTGCCTTTTTTGGTAAGAATCAATTCAACATCTGTACTCAGTGAAAAGTGACTATTTTTAGTGCACATTATCAAACAGTTCTAAAAAAAATATGGCCAATTATTGAATTGCTGCCAAGGTTTATCTGGATCAGTTCTTTCCCTTGTAATATAGGCCGTGTGTTATTATTTCACATGCTCAGTTAACCCACAGTGATATACAGTGGTCCCTCAACTCATAAGGGCATTAGGATTAGAGATGAGCGAGCATGCTCGGGAGCAATTTTCGAGTAGTAGCGTACGCATTTTATAATCTGTACGCTAATGCATACGCATCTTCTAATCTGTACACTAATGCATATGCATCTTATAAATTTGTACGCTAATGCGTAATGCGTACAAATTACAAGATGCGTACGCATTAGCGTACAGATTGGAAGATGCGTACGCTACTACTCGAATATTGCTGCCGAGCATGCTCGCTCATCTCTAATTAGGATACAATGGCCCAGATTTACGAATGTGTCTGCACTGAAAATCAGTCTAAAAAGTGGAGCAAATTGCCTCAATTATGGCACAATTTGGTACAAGTAGGGTTTCTACACTTTTTATCTAGGAGATGGGAAAGAGCCGGGTCCTAAGATGTATTGTTTTGCACCAAACTTGTTCCACAATTCTTGTGTAAAATTAGGTCTTAAAGTACTGTACAGACCAAAAGTTTGGACACACCTGCTCATTCAAAGAGTTTTCTGTATTTTCATGAGGCATCAGAATTATGAATTAACACATGTGGAATTATATACTTAACAAAAAAGTGTGAAACAACTGAAAATATGTCTTATATTCTAGGTTCTTCAAAGTAGCCACCTTTTGCTTTGATTACTGCTTTGCACACTCTTGGCATTCTCTTGATGAGCTTCAAGAGGTAGTCACCTGAAATGGTATTCCAACACTCTTGAAGGAGTTCCCAGAGATGCTTAGCACTTGTTGGCCCTTTTGCCTTCACTCTGCGGTCCAGCTCACCCCAAACCATCTCGATTGGGTTCAGGTCTGATGACTGTGGAGGCTAGGTCATCTGGCGTAGCATCCCATCACTCTCCTTCTTGGTCAAATAGCCCTTACACAGCCTGGAGGTGTGTTTGGGGTCATTGTCCTGTTGATAAATAAATGATGGTCCAACTAAACGCAAACCGGATGGAATAGCATGCTGCTGCAAGATGCTGTGGTAGCCAGGCTGGTTCAGTATGCCTTCAATTTTGAATAAATCCCCAACAGTGTCACCAGCAAAGCACCCCCACACCTTCACACCTCCTCCTCCATGCTTCACGGTGGGAACCAGGCATGTAGAGTCCATCTGTTCACCTTTTCTGCGTCGCACAAAGACACGGTGGTTGGAACCAAAGATCTCAAATTTGAACTCATCCGACCAAAGCACAGATTTCCACTGGTCTAATGTCCATTCCTTGTGTTCTTTAGCCCAAACAAGTCTCTTCTGCTTGTTGCCTGTCCTTAGCAGTGGTTTCCTAGCAGCTATTTTACCATGAAGGCCTGCTGCACAGAGTTTCCTCTTAACAGTTGTTGTAGAGATGTGTCTGCTGCTAGAACTCTGTGTGGCATTGACCTGGTCTCTAATCTGAGCTGCTGTTCGTCTGCGATTTCTGAGGCTGGTGACTCGGATGAACTTATCCTCCGCAGCAGAGGTGACTCTTGGTCTTCCTTTCCTGGGGCGGACCTCATGTGAGCCAGTTTCTTTGTAGCGATTGATGGTTTTCGCGACTGCACTTGGGGACACTTTCAAAGTTTTCCCAATGTTTCGGACTGACTGACCTTCATTTCTTAAAGTAATGATGGTCACTCGTTTTTCTTTACTTAGCTGCTTTTTTCTTGCCATAATACAAATTGTAACAGTCTATTCAGTAGGACTGACTTCTGCCCAACACAACTCATGGTCCCAACCCCATTTATAAGGCAAGTAATCCCACTTAAAAACTTAATTAAACCTGACAGGGCACACCTGTGAAGTGAAAACCATTTCAGGTGACTACCTCTTGAAGCTCATCAAGAGAATGCCAAGAGTGTGCAAAGCAGTAATAAAAGCAAAAGGTGGCTACTTTGAAGAACTTAGAATATAAGAAATATTTACAGTTGTTTCACACTTTTTTGTTAAGTATATAATTCCACATGTGTTAATTCATAGTTTTGATGTCTTCAGTGTGAATCTACAATTTTCATAGTCATGAAAATACAGAAAACTCTTTGAATGAGAAGGTGTGTCCAAACTTTTGGTCTGTACTGTAAGTCAAGCAATAGTTGGTATCAAGCTAAAGTAAAGTATTTATCTGAGCTAAAGTGTCTATCCCTGCACCATTTATCACCCAACCTGGTCCACTGTCAGGGGCAGACTGATCATAGACTCTACAGTGAAATCTCCTGGTGGGCTGATGCCCACGGGGCTGCCCAAGCCCTCGTCATGGGCGCTGGCCAAGTTCATAACAATGTAGTGCTCTCAGCATTAATGAATGTTAGGAGCACCAGATACTGATACTCATGGCCGGTGGCTGTGGGTGACCTCCTGAATTTAAAGAGGACCTTTCACCACTTTATACCACGTCTCCCTGGCTGTGACACGGTCCACAGATGGGGAGAAGGAGACACCCCCTGAGAAAAACTGCCATCTCCTCCTCCCTGTACCAATGCTATTGATTAGCATACAGGGCGCTAAAACAGAGTGGGGGACCACAGGAGCAGATAATCAAATAAAATACCGAGGTGACATCTCCTTAAAGCCTGATGTATTGATTTAAGAAAGAATAAAGTAGTGAAAGCCCTCTTGAACTGTATCACCTTCATGGGGCAGCAGTATTTTGTGCTGCACTGTGGTATCACTGGCCCACCTATTTCTGTTGTCTCTGCCTACTTTTTTTTGTCTTGCCTTCTGTCAAGTTGGACCTGCCTAAAACATGGGGCCACTTTTAGGTTATTTTCCAGGGCCACTTTAAATTGCCAATCCACCCCTATCCACTGTGATAAACCTGGTGCAGGTCTTGACAGCCTCTCTAAGTTTATACCATTTATAGGATCAGTAAATCTGGGCCAGTATGTTCAAAATACAATAGTGCCTCCTGGGCCATCATAATTTGAAACCAGATCCAACATAGAATGCCCCAGACACTGCTGTTCAATGGTACGGGTGATGGTCAATCTATGTGGCCATTTCATTGGTAAACTCCAGTAATGGCTGTCTAGTAGCACCTCTCTACGGTATCAGGATGAGCAGCTCTTTTCTACATCTGGTGAGGGTAGCTCCATTTTACTTTTCTGGAGCATTGCATTATACAGGACCCTGAGGAAGCTCCTGTCCTCATCATGGAAAGTGATTGATAGCTTCCAGCATTTTTTTCTCACTGTTCTATATGAGAGTAAAATCTTACTTTGTGATGGCATTGGGGGGTTTTGGAACCAGTTTTCCATGCAGTTATAGTCTCAGCTTACAATATTTTCAACTCAGAATGGTCATCCCGAAACCAATTAAAGGGGTTCTCTGGGAATTAAAAAAATTAAATAATATAATAAAAAAAAATAATATAACATAATTTAAATATTAATTTATTATAAATAGAATCCCAAATACCTTTCGTTAGCCATAATGGCTCTTTTCGGCTAGGGAGCAATCATTAGGAGAATGACCTGGACCTGGCTGATGATATTTGTGTGCACTTGAGCAGTGGTCCATAGTCATAAACAGTGATACAGAAAAACAGTGCATGCTGCTGGAAGGCGCTGGAAGGCATCTAGCATTACAACAGATGCGACCAGATGCCAGGAGTAAACCCATAGAAAACTGTGGCATGGGTTCAGGCATGAGATTCCCTCTGACGATTCTGTACCATGCCATAGTTCAGATTACACCAGATATATGTAAGCTCAGCCTTACTGTTTCTTATCAAAACTTTTGTACAATGTATTTCTATCTCAGGTTACATCAGTAGATTTGCTGTAAGCGTATCCATGGCATGAGCTTGTAAAGAATACTTCTACATGTAAAGCATTCCTGCACTGTGCTGTATAATTACACTCCGGGACAATCCTAGAAAAAGAATGGAATACTGGAAACTGTTTTCATGGAAACCTTCTCTGTTTATGGGAATGCTTAGCAGTAGTTGCCATGATTTCAAGAATTTTCCATGTGTGCATTTGAAATGATATTCGAATTTCTGTGAATTCATGTTATAGACTAGGCTAACCCTTTATTTGCCACAGTGGTTATAACAACTCTATACTGACCAATGCTGTTTAGGCTGCTTTCCAGAAACACACTGAATTCAGTGCTTCTAGGGGAGTATTCAGTCTGATAGATGAGATCTTGCAGTTTTTTATGAAGGATCTGTGTGATGTTGATCCCAAATAAGCTTCTGTGCAGTGGCATAGATAGAGAAGTAAGGGTCCCATATAGCAAGGATCAAACCAGGCCCCCCACACAGGACAGAAGGGTTTCTGTCTAAACTCCTTTACAATGACCCTTGCGCCATTTTTTCCACTGCCACATTTGCTAAATGTTAATCCTTTAAAAGGCAGAGTCCTGACAAAGTTTTCACCTCCAGTAGAAGAGGAGATAATCCCAACTGGCCCTCTTTCCCTGGGCCCCATAGTAGTCGCATGGTCTGCCACTATGGTAGTTACATCCCTGCTTCTGCGTATGATTCCTTATACGAATGTATTATTACTACATTTTGCATTGTGTTAATTAAAACAGATTTATAAGATTGAAAAAAAATGACACCAGTTTGCATCAGTTTTAAATTTTAAAGTATGGCGACCTTTCTATGGCCCAAAAGCTGTATAATGTTTTCATGAGTATGATGTTTCTTAGCATGGGGCCACACCACCTCCATGCACACTGCCATACTGTATACAACCCTGTATGTATGGAGATATTGGGGGAGATTTATCAAAACTGGTGTAAAGGAAAAATGGCTTAGTTGCCCATAGCAACCAATCAGATTCCACCTTTCATTTTCCAAAGGAGCTCGGAAAAATGAAAGGTGGAATCTGATTGGTTGCTATGGGCAACTATGCCAGTTGTCCTCCCCCAATGTCTCCTCAGAGCTATGCTTCTAGTAGACAATACCTCTATACATACAGCATCCAACAGAATATGACATTATTGTTTGTCTGTTGGTTGTTAATAAAATGAGGCACCAGAAAAATGTTTGTATGAAATTGGAGCCATGTGGAGGGAAAATAGACTCCTCATGAATATTATGAAAATTATGAATATAGTGTAAAGGAGAACCATAACAAGGCCATGCACAAAAGCCTTAAAAAGGACCTGACATGTCTGTTTTAGTAACTATTTTCAATAGCATCTGTTTAGAGATGAGTGAGCACTAAAATGCTCGGGTGCTCGTTATTCGAGACAAACTTTTCCCGATGCTCAGGTGCTCGTTTCGAGTAACGAACCCCATTGAAGTCAATGGGAGACTCGAGCATTTTTTGCAGGGGACCAAGGCTCTGCCTAGGGAAGGCTGGATGAAAACCTGGAAACATCAGAAAATGATGGAAACACCACGGAAATGGACAGGAAACAGCAGGGGCAGCATGCATGGATGCCTCTGAGGCTGCCTAATCCCATTACCCCAAATTCTCCTGCAACAGCCTGGTGGTTACCCTCATGGCAATTGTTCTCACCCAGACCAAGAAAGGCGAGGCACATGCCCATCACATGTTAGGGAAGCACCCAACTAGGTGCAACGAAGGTCCATCACCCATGCCCATGCTGGCACTGCTCTCCTATCCCCAGCCACACGATGCAGGCATAAGCCTGACACAGCATGGCAGTGACACCAACAAGTGACCAAGTTAGATGAGGTAATAGGTGAGCCACCCAAAAATTTAGCCTGACGCAGCATGGCGGTGACAATAGAGTGACCGAGTGACACTGCGGGAGCAGGTGAAACACATAAACATTTTTCGCGACCCTGTATGGCGGCGGTGACAGCAGAGTGACTAAGTTAGTATGCGCTAGCTGGTGAAGCACCCAAAAATTTAGCCTGACACAGCATGGCGGTTACACCACCAATGACTTTGTCCGACTGAGAATGCAGTGAAATGGCTTTTGTTGAGCCTCCAAAAAATTTTTTCTTTTCGGAGTACATAAAGTCGACCCTCATAAAAATTTTTTTTTTTTAAATGTCGGTACTTACGCCTCCTGAAAAATTGTTTTGGACTGTCTGTTTGACGCTCCTGAAACATTGTTTTACACTGTCTGTAGCTGACACTGTGGAAAAATTGTTTGGAGAGAGGGCCTGTATGTGGCCCTCCGGAAAAATTGTTTAGAGAGAGGGCCTGTAGGTGGACCTCCGGAAAAATTGTTTGGAGAGAGAGCCTGTAGGGGGCCCTCCGGAAAAATTGTTTAGAGAGAGGGCCTGTAGGTGGTCCTCCGGAAAAATTGTGGTAAAAGAGTGCCAGTTGGACCTCTAAAAAATTGCATTTTTTGGGTCAGCGTTAGGCAAAGACGACAAGGAGGAGGAGGAGTAGAGAAGAGAAATCGGATACATAAGTAATGTTAATCTTTAGCTGCTTTCCCCCGGAGGAGATTTGAATTCCGGTGAAATCCAGGCTTTGTTCATTTTAATAAGCGTCAGCCTGTCAGCGCTGTCAGTTGACAGGCATGTACGCTTATCAGTCATGACGCCACCAGCTGCATTGAATACCCGCTCTGACAACATGCTAGCGGCAGGCCAGGCCAGCACCTCCAAGGCGTACAGCGCCAGTTCAGGCCACGTGTCCAGCTTTGAAACCCAGTAGTTGTATGGAGCAGAGTGATCGGTCCGGACGTTGGTATGGTCAGCTAGGTACTCCCTCACCATCTTTCTGTAAAGCTCACCCCTACTCTGCCTAGCCTGGGGACAGGTGACAGTGTCTTGACATAAAACTGGCAAAGGCCTTTGAGAGCGTTCCCCTGCCAGTGCTGGACAAGCTGCCTGCTCGCCTCCTCTCCCCCGCTACTTGTCCCACAGAACCATGCCCTCTGCCGCTAGCGGCGTCAGATGGGAAGGATTGTTTCAGCTTGTGCACCAGGGCCTGTTGATATTGATTCACTTTCATACTCCTTTCCTCTACAGGGATGAGAGTGGAAAGGTTCTGCTTGTACCATGGGTCCAGGAGAGTGAACACCCAGTAATCGGTGTTTGAAAAAATGCTTCTAACGCGAGGGTCACGGGATAGACAGCCTAACATGAAGTCTGCCATGTGCGCCAGAGTCCCAACACGCAAGAATTCCCTCTCCTCACTGGCCTGACTCTCCATTTCCTCCTCCTCCTCCAAGTCCTCCTCTTCAGCCCATAAACGCTCAAGAGTTAAGAAGGACTGAGCACTGGTACCCTCTTCTGTCTCGCTGACATTCTCCTCCTCTTCCTCCTCATCCTCATCCCCCTCCTCCGATACGCTGAGAAACAGATCGGAGGGTGCTCTGGCTATCAAGCGACGTATCTTCCTCCACCGTCTCTTGTGACAAGCGCAAAGCATCCAACTTCATGCTGAGCAGTGAGTTTTTCAACAGGCAAAGCAGCGGGATGGTGAGGCTGATAATGGCGGCATCGCCGCTGACCATCTGTGTTGACTCCTCAAAGTTGCTCAACACCTGGCAGATATCAGACATCCACATCCACTCCTCATTGTAGACTTGAGGAATCTGACTGACCTGACTACCAGTTCTGGTGGAAGTTGACATCTGGCAGTCTACAATCGCTCTGCGCTGCTGGTAAACTCTGGATAACATGTTTAATGTTGAATTCCATCTTGTGGGCACGTCGCATAACAGTCGGTGAGCGGGCAGTTGTAGGCGGCGCTGCGCTGCCCTGAGAGTGGCAGCATCTGTGGTCGACTTGCGGAAATGCGCACAGATGCGGCGCACCTTGGTGAGCTAATCAGACAGATTGGGGTATGTCTTGAGGAACCGCTGAACTATGAGATTGAACACGTGGGCCAGGCATGGCACATGTGTCAGTCTGCCGAGTTGCAGAGCCGCCACCAGGTTACACCCGTTGTCACACACAACCATGCCTGGCTTGAGGTTCAGCGGTGCCACAGATCGGTCTGCGCCGTGATGCCCTGTAACAGCTCTTGGGCGGTGTGCCTTTTGTCACCTAAGCTCAGCAGTTTGAGCACCGCCTGCTGGCGCTTACCCACGGCACTGCTGCTGCGCCTAGAGCTACCGACTGAAGGCGCCGTGCCCACGGATGGTAATTCGGAGGAAGAGGTGGAGCAGGAGGAGGGGTCGGAGGAGGAGGCATAGTACGTCTGAGAGACCGTGACCGAGGTAGGCCCTGCAATCCTCGGTGTGGGCAGTACATGAGCGGCCCCAGGGTCAGACTCGGTCCCAGCCTCCACCAAGTTAACCCAATGTGCCGTCAGTGATATATAGTGTCCCTGCTTGGCAGCACTTGTCCACGTGTCCGTGGTTAGGTGGACCTTCTCAGAAACAGCGTTGGTCAGGGCACGGATGATGTTCTGTGACACGTTCTGGTGTAGGGATGGGACGGCACAGCGGGAAAAATAGTGGCGGCTGGGGACCGAATACCAAGGGGCAGCCACCGCCATGAGATTGCGAAAGGCCTCGGTCTCTACCAGCCTATAGGGCAGCATCTCCAGGCTCAGCAATTTGGAGATGTGGACGTTGAAGGCTTGGGCATGTGGGTGGGTGGAACTGTATTTCCTCTTGCGCTCCAGCGTCTGTAAAGACAGCGGCCTTGGAACGGCCTTGGTTCCATTGAGTGGGGTGTTTAGCACTCATATGCCTGCGCATGCTGGTGGTGGTTAGGCTAGTAGTGGTGGCACCCCTGCTGATCCTGGTGTGGCACAGGTTGCACACCACAGTCCGTCATCCTCACTTTCTTTAAAGAACCTCCAGACTTGCGAACATCTAGGCCTCGCCATGGGAGCTTCACTACGTGAAACAGTTGCTGCTGATGCACCAGGTCTGGCCCTGCTTCTCCCTCTGGCCACACCACTGCCTCTTCCAACCTGTTCTGGTGCAGCACTCGCCTCCGCCTCAGAAGCACTGTCTTCACTCGGCTTATCAACGCAGCTTGGGTCAGTCACCTCGTCATCCTCCGATTCCTCAGTCTGCTCCACCCTCGGACTTCCTGCCCTGACAACAACTTCACCACTGTCTGACAACTGTGTCTCCTCATTGTACGACACCTCTTTACACACTTCTTCCACTAAGTCAACAATGTCATCATCATCACCCACAGACTGCGACAGTTGGAAAACTTGGGCATCGGGAAAGAGTTCAGCAGCAACCTGAGAAGTGGTTTGTGACTCTGGGAAGGGTCCAGAAAACAGTTCCTCAGAGTATGCCGGATCGCATTCCAAATTTTCCTGGGAGGGGGCAGACTGGGGGGAAGGAGGTTGAGGTGGAGGAGCCAGAGGAGTGCTCCCTTGGGTAACGTGGGTGGACTGCGTGGAAGACTGACTGGTGGACAAATTACTTGAAGCATTGTCCGCAATCCACGACATCAGCTGTTCGCACTGTTGTGGTTTCAACAGTCCTCTACCACGTGTCCCTGTAAGTTGAGACATGAAGCTAGGGAGTGTAGCTCTGCGGCGTTCCCCTGCTCCCTCATCAGCAGGTACTGTCTCACTCTGCCCAGGACCACGGCCTCTGCCCCCTGCAGTAATTGAATGCCCACGCCCACGCCCTCGTCCTCGACCCTTAGCCCTGGGGTTCAACATTTTCTGTATATAAGTGTATTATATGTACAAAAAAAAAATGGAACTGCTGTACTGAAACCCACAAACTTGTTCAATCTGAACAAGTTAATATATAGGTGGATAAGTTAGAGCAAAATTACGTAAGTTATTACGTACCGTGCAGTATGGAGCAATTACACTGAAACTATTAGATTAGGCAGACTTGGTCTGCTTAATTGCAACCCAGACAAATGTCGCACAGAGATTTTTGTAATGTAGCTGTATCAGTGAGAGCAAAAGACATTTTTTAATTACGTGACGTACAGAATGTGTCACCAGGACAGAAAATACGAATTGTGGTTTGTGGTGACTGGACAGCTGAACTGTGACACATAGAATGGTTCCACACAGCTGTATGAAATGGATTTGTATCACTGAGATAAAACAACAAAAAAACAATTTTTTTTTTTATATATTTTTTTTATATATATATATTTTTTTTTTAACGTGACGTGCAGAAAATATCAGAGAGCAAACTCAGCCCCTGCTGACTGTGGCTATTTTGACTGCAACCCAGACAAATGTCGCACAGAGATTTTTCTAATGTAGCTGTATCAGTGAAAGCAAAAGACCGTATTTGATTACGTGACGTACAGTATGGGTCACCTGGACAGAAAATACGGATTGTGGTTTGTGGTGAGTGGACAGCTGAACTGTGACACACAGAATGGTTCCACACAGCTGTATGAAATGGATTTGTATCACTGAGATAAAACAAAAAAAAAAATTGTTATATATGGCCATAGCTGCACTACTAGTGCCAGCCAGCCCAGCCAGGAGACAAAAAAAGTGTCTTGTAGCCCTTAGAAGGGCTGTTGGGTTCCTTTGATATCACTCACTCCCGCAAACTGAGCTTTAAAAAGGAGAAAGTTGCTGCCAGATACCTTTAATGTTAGTCTATCTTCTGGGAGAGCAAAAGAATTTGGTTTTAAAATTCAAAGTGCTCCATCATTTTGCTCAAGTTCATCTGTTAGGGGAGATTCTGGAGTTCCCCATGCACAGAAACGTTTCTTTTTTTCCATGTCCATTCCGAGTTTTGTTTTGCGGCCCGTATGCAGAACCATTCACTTCAATGGGGTCACAAATAACGGAAATGACTCCATTTGCATTCCATGTCTGCATGTCTGCTTGGCCATTCTGCAAAAATATAGTACAGACAAGGATAAGACTGTTCTATTAGGGGCCAGACTTTCAGTTCCGAAAAATGTGCAATGCACACAGCTGGTATCTGTGTTTTATGGATCTGCAATTTGCGGACCGCAAAACATCCATGAGCCCTTCGACTGTTGGCCAGTTCAGCCAACAATAGTCTGATGTGTACAGGTCTGGGCCTTTAGTAAACCAGTCAATTACAGTGTGTTTATTCTCATTGTCCTAAGATGTTATTCTATTCTGGCACTGCAGATTCTGAAAAGAGACAAAATACTGCAAAAGAGACTCCTGCCAGAACCTCCGCCACAGATGTGAACCTAACTAGCGTGCAAGTAATGGAAAGAGCAAGAGGAAAAGACAGGTGTTCTTTTACAGTCATACAGACTAGAATGAAGTTTTAGAAACATATATGCTCAAGCTGGATAATTTATGAAGTAGGAGTTAGTAAGTTGTTTTTTCCTTAAAGGGTTTGTCCAAGAATGGGGGGCTTTTGGCACCCCTTCCCCCTCCATTTTGAAAAGGAAAACGACTTTCCTGCTTCCCAGCCCCGGCTCCCTGCTCCTTCTGCTGCAGGTCTATGATGCTCTGCTAGGCTCCAGTGATATCAACATCCAGTTTGACATCTCAGAAGCCAATCACAGGTCACATCGGTGTCCGATTTCCCTTGCATCATGACAAATGTGATTGGCTGCGGTGATGTCAAACTGGATGTCAAACCAGAGCCCAGCGGAGCCACGCACACTGGCAGGAGAAGAAATGGAGCTAGTTGCCAATCCCCCCTTCCACCCATTATTGCACAACCCCTTTAAATCATCTTGGTGTTTCAGACCATAGTTATCCGAGGTACATCAACACACAATGGCACCTGAAATAATGGAAAAGATAGATGTGCTCCTCTGTGTGGTTTTAGGTAAACATAAAAATGTTCACCACACCTGGACAATAAGTCTTTCTAAACCAATATTTATGCTGATAACCCCAATTCCACCCCCAAATTCATATCATAATATACATTGTTGTATAGAGACACAACATGTACTATGCCATAAATCCTACATACAGAAGTGTAAGCCCTCTAGCAAGCTTTTGAAAGGGTTGCCCGGTATGTTCATAGGTTTTAACATGGACTTGGCTGAAGATTTAATCCTTTAAAGGGGATCGGTCACCAGTTTTCCTAACTAAGGGCAATATAAACTAGTGACAGATCCCCTTAGAAAAATGCTGGGTCACTTTCTATAATTGACTCTATTTGCTAAAATGTTCTACTGAATAGCTCCAGCAGATGCTGATGAGGCCTGAAAATTCATGAGCTTTCTCCATCTCCTGCTGGTAATTCTTTTGTAAAACAACTGTCAATCACTAACATGAGGGCGGAGAAAGCCAGAAGCTCATGAATATTAGCAGGGGTGGATTGGCCATAGACCTTGCAGGGAAATTTCACAGTGGGCTGATGCCCAGGGGGTCACTAAAGGCCTCCTCTCTGCCGCTGGCCAGGTACATAATCAGTGGTTAATTAGCGCTGTGAGAATCAGGTACTTATGTACGCAGCCTGTGGCTACACATGCCCTCCTGAATTCAACTGCTGTGGCCCACATCTCACCTCCTAAGCCCCGTGCTCCATATTTTAATCAGACAACTGGAGGAGGAGGGAGACAGCAAATGGCATCTACTGATGGCCACCACAGAGGGACAGCTTTTGGGGCAATATATTTTGCTTCAGTGTGGTTATATGGTTCTGATGGTACGGTCTTTTGCACTATGGAATTGCTGACCCCGTCAACTTGTGTTGCCCTGCCTTCTGTCAATTTGGACCTACTGTACCAACAACATGGGTGCACTTTTAGGTTTTTTTGCAGGGCCACTTTAAGTTCCCAGTCCGCCCCTGAATATCAGGACCCGTTGGCATCTCTGGAGCTGTTAGACTCCTGCATCAGAAAACGCCTGATGGATCCTCTAATAATGACACAAGTAAACCCTGTCACCAATAGAACAAATATGTTGCTAAATTAAACATTTCCTCAGTTTTTCTATGGTTTAGAAAATCCCATACACTTACAGTATGTAGCACTATTCTACATACTGAACATGCCCTAATGCAGGGTCCACCCAATTCAGCCCTTCTCTGCTCCATGGCTTCTTCACAGGTTGTTTTTGTTTGGTTCCAATTCTTTTCAAGTTCATTATTTTCTTTAATATGATAAAAATAGTTCCAGTTTTTTTTTATCATTTCTCTATAGAACACGTCTTTATATTTTCAGTATCTGTCCCCATAGAACTAACAATTCACAATAGCAACTGTCCTGTTTGGGTGATGAAACATGTAATGTGTCAGCCAGATGGGCCAAAGTGTGCAGATGTATGAGCATGCTATTGAGGATGATAACTTTTGTGGCTCAAAGCACCTTATTTCTTTTTCTGGTGTTTCATGAGCCCTCGGGATGTGTCTGAGTTCAACACGGCTGTCATCTATGCCAAAACCAAGCAGAACAAACATTGGAACTGGGCCAGCAATAATCATGCTCTCAGCCACCTCCTTCCCCTCCTTTCCTAGCTGTGCCTTTACACAATGCAGGATCTTCCTCCCTTAAATCATACCTCACTGAAATCTCAATCAGAGCTCCTGGCAACTGAAGGACAGCATGTCTGGTGGCAAATACATAGATGAAGAGGTAGGACTGCTCAATGCATGTGGAAATAGTGTGTCTACTTTGACTTGGGAATTACTGGGAGTTGCTCAGATAGACATCTTCTTTGGAAAACTCTTGGGATCTTTATGTTTGTAGCTGTCAACTAATAAAGTGAAACTGATCTATGAGCTAGATGATGACATGAAAACATGCAGATTATCAGGGCTATGCAGTGAAAGCTTGAGGTTTCTAGGTGGTACTACCCTGTACAGGATCATTCTTAGCTGATATGCCTGACACTGGGTTGTTACTGCCTTAAAAATATATTTAAGTAATAATAACCTTGCTTGGGGGAGTAGAGAATGGAATGCAACTTTGGCTTTCTTGACAGAGTATTTATTCTGCATGAATCCGGCTTGGCATTCTTGTACCTAGAGCACTGGTATAATGAAAAGTAGTCTTGGAGAAGCACTCATTGTGCACAGGTGTACTGACCTCCTTGTAGTGAAGTCACTTCCACTTAACAGAATGTATATTGAGAGTAACCTCAACCTCCAAGTGGAAAAAATGTATTGTTTTCTGAGAAAAGCAAATTACAGGGTTTCCCTTGCAATGCTGATCTTCTCTGCCACCCATCAAAGTCCATATTGCAGGAGAAACACTGTAGTTTGCCTCTCCCTTTTCCACCGAGTGAGGATTGAGGTGGTTTGAGTTCATCTGTACTAGTGAGAGGAGTCTGGGAACGGTAAAGAGTCATTAAGGGCTCAGTTTTTGATCATTAATGGTGCATTAGCATTGTATGACACCCTCTATAGAATGCTTTCACAACACGAGAATTAAGCTCTCACCTACTATTTATGGGTGAGGCTTTAATACATCCTCCCAATGCCTCTGGTCTTTTTTTTTTTCTTGACTTAAAGGGATATGGTTATGCATATGCAGTGTGATGTCCTGGTATATATTATGTATATGTAACTATAGACAATATAAATGTAGTCTAGAAAATGAACTGCAAAGCAAATTACTTCTATGCAAAGACATGCTGAATCCAGTAACAACTATGCAGCATGTTTGCTGGAAATGATTGTCTAGTGCTTTCCAAATAAAGTTTATTGAACATTGACCCCACACCTGTTATGGTGGTCTCCAAAACCTGATCTTGGGCCTGTACTGAACGACAAGATTTAGACACACTTTACCACACACTCTATACAGTTTTATAACTGATTCATTCCAGAAGGATTGTTTAGCATCACAAATACGGAAGGAAAATGCTAAACTTGCATTTCATTAACTATGGGAGAGTCAACCTAAGAGCAGGGGCGGTCTTGGGCACCACACATCCTATGCATTCGCATAGGGCCCCCGACGTCCAAGGGGGCCCCCACGCTCCGCTCTTGTGCTGGTGTCCAAGACCGCCCGCCCAGCTGTCACGTACTGCATTTGTCCGAATGCGTACTCATTTTATAAATTAGTACACTAATGCGTACTAATTTATAAAATGCATACACATTAGTGTACATACTAAAATATGCATATGAATTAGCGTGCAGATTTGAAAAAGCGCACGCAAATTCCACCCGAGCATGCTCTAGTCCCAGTCTTTGATGTGTGGGGGGGGCGTGCCATTGGGGGGGTGTCATCAGAGGGCGTGTCATCAGGGGCGTGGCGCATCATTGGGGGGTGGGGGCCCCCGGACATAACTTCGCTTAGGGCCCCAGAAATGCCAAGACCGCCCCTGCCTAAGAGCACTAATTAGCCAACATTTTTAAGGTACAAAAGGTAGCTACCAATGACCTTATTAATTGTGGGATAATATATTGACTGTCTTTACATTAAAGGGGTAGTCTCACTTCAGCAAGTGGCATTTATAATGTAGAGAAAGTTACTACAAGCCACTTACTAATGTATTAATGTACTGTTATCCATATTGCATCCTTTGCTAGTTTGAATCATTTTTCCATTGCATTATACACTGCTTGTTTCCATGGCTATGACCACCCAGCAATCCATCAGTGTTGGATGTGCTTCCACACTATAGGAAAAAGTGCTGGCCTGTGCGCATTCCCACAGTCCCTGAGAGGTCAGTGCTTTTTCCTATAAAGTGCAAGCACGACCACTGCTGCTGGATTACAATGTAGTCCTAACCCATGGAAACAAGCAGTCTATAATGTGGTGGAAAAATGAATCCAGTCAGCAAAGGAAGCAATATGGACAATCACAATACATTAGTAAGTGCCTTGTATTAACATTCTCTACCTGATAAATGCCATTTACTGAATTGAGACAACCACTTTAAATGTTCTGCTCCTCTCAGTTATCAATGAATAAAGCCGGCCATACACATTAAATAAAAGTTGGTTGACGGTTGAATAGCAGTTGAACAAACATTTGGTAAATGTTCATTTCACATACACGGCCATACATATTTATATCAGGCCAAAATATTAAACATGGCTGACTTCATATCAGATGATAATGGTCCAGAAGATAATTCACCAGGCAAACGTTCATTTTGGTTGAAATCATCTGTTTTGATCATCTTTTGTCTAATGTCTATGGGTTCTCCAGGAATTCATAAAATAAAATTACTGAAAATACTGAAAAATTATTACTTTATTATAAACATATTCCCAAATACCTTTTATTCGTTAAAATGGCTTGTTTTGTCTAGGGAACAATCATTAGGAGAAACAAAATGGCCACCGTTCTATTGGCACACACAAAACCCGTCCTAATCACACAGGAGGACAAGTTACTTCACCACACTGAGCTAAAGAGCTGCCTCATCTGCTTTGCTTGTCAGGGATTATGATCCCTGTAGGAATGGAGTTCATGAGGAGACAACTGAAGTACAGAGAGGAGGAGAAGACAAAACGTGGGGCTGTGGTAATGTAGGCGACTGCAGAGCTGCTGCGCATTAACCACCCTCCCAGCCTTCTCTGTATATATCCTATATACGCCACATAATACCTAATGCATGCAAACATATGAACACACAAAAGCAAAGTCTGAGGAAAGCCTGCCAAGTAAATTGATGGTTATAGGACCAAAGTAATTGAAAGATAAAATTGGGAAACAAATTCCAAACTGCTATTGCTATGGATGGAATTAGGCCCTATAATTGCCAGGCTGCACTAATGTTTGACTGTAATCCTGTGTTAACCAGTGTTGGACTCGGGTACTGCACCTTGGGCCCACCAGAGAAAATTATTCTGATGGTCAACCATCCAGCTGTACAAATATAGTCGTGCATGTCTGCTTCTAATCACTTCAGAACCCCTATTCTTTAAATCAAACATACAGCTAGCTTCAAAAAATAGGTTAAATAAACAAAAAAAAAAAAGAGTTGGAAACCCCCGTTACAAGTATAATAATTTTCTAATGTACTCTATACAGTCATGGCCAAAAGTTTTGAGAATGACACAAATCTTCTATTTTCACATGATCTGCTGCCCTCTGGTTTTTATGTGTGTTTGTCAGATGTTTTTATCACATACAGAAATATAATTGCAATCATATTATGAGTAACAAAAGCTTATATTGACAGTTAGAATGAGTTAATGCAGCAAGTCAATATTTGCAGTGTTGACCCTTCTTCTTCAGGACCTCTGCAATTCTCCCTGGCATGCTCTCAATCAACTTCTGGACCAAATCCTGACTGATAGCAGTCCATTCTTGCACAATCAATGCTTGCATTTTGTCAGAATTTGTAGGTTTTTGTTTGCCCACCCGTCTCTTGATGATTGACCACAAGTTCTCAATGGGATTAAGATCTGGGGAGTTTCCAGGCCATGGACCAAATCTCTACGTTTGTTCCCTGAGCCATTTAGTTATCACGTTTGCTTATGGCAAGGTGCTCCATCATGCTGGAAAAGGCATTGTTGATCGCCAAACTGCTCTTGGACAGTTGGGAGAAGTTGCTCTCGGAGGACATTCTGGTACCATTCTTTATTCATGGCTGTGTTTTTCGGCAAGACTGTGAGAGAGCGGATTCCCTTGGCTGAGAAGCAACCCCACACATGAATGGTTTCAGGATGCTTTACAGTTGGCATGAGACAAGACTGGTGGTAGCGCTCACCTCGTCTTCTCCGAATAAGCTGTTTTCCAGATGTCCCAAACAATCGGAAAGGGGATTCATCAGAGAAAATGACTTTACCCCAGTCCTCAGCAGTCCACTCCCTGTACCTTTTGCAGAATATCAGTCTGTCCCTGATGTTTTTTCTGGAGAGAAGTGGCTTCTTTGCTGCCCTCCTTGAGACCAGGCTTTGCTCCAAGAGTCTCTGCCTCACAGTGCGTGCAGATGCACTCACACCTGCCTGCTGCCATTCCTGAGCAAGCTCTGCACTGCTGGTAGCCCGATCCCGCAGCTGAAACACTTTTAAGAGACGGTTCTGGCGCTTGCTGGTCTTTCTTGGGCGCCCTGGAGCCTTTTTGGCAACAATGGAACCTCTCTCCTTGAAGTTCTTGATGATGCGATAGATTGTTGACTGAGGTGCAATCTTTCTAGCTGTGATACTCTTCCCTGTTAGGCCATTTTTGTGCAGTGCAATGATGACTGCACGTGTTTCTTTAGAGATAACCATGGTTAACAGAAGAGAAACAATGATGCCAAGCACCAGCCTCCTTTTAAAGTGTTCAGTGGTGTCATTCTTACTTAATCATGACAGATTGATCTCCAGCCCTGTCCTCATCAACTGGAGCAATCACTGAAACGATGTTAGCTGGTCATTTTAAGGCAGGGCTACAATGATGTTGAAATGTGTTTTGGGGGCTAAAGTTCATTTTCTAGGCAAATATTGACTTTGCAAGTAATTGCTGTTAAGCTGATCACTCTTTATAACATTCTGGAGTATATGCAAATTGCCATTATAAAAACTGAAGCAGTAGACTTTGTAAAAATTAATATTTGTATCATTCTCAAAACTTTTGGCCATGTCTGTAGACCCAGTTATGGATGGGCCTACGTATCTCATTTGTAACTAATGGAGAGCATTCTAGTCCCCTGATGGTCAAGTCTGAGATAGATACCAGTATGGTGACAATTCCTTACTGGTCGAAAAATAAAAACTGTTTTCATAAAACACAAGTCAATTAATATTCCTCATTGCTGATACATCAACATGAATAAGAAGTGGACAGAACAATGACTGACATCTGGCTGTTGGGAAACTTGCTTCAGTAACTATTGTTTCTTGTATTTCCTTTCTCACTTCACCAGTGGGACCAGTTTTCCTGTAGATGAGAATAAGGGGATCATGATTTTTTTTCTCACCTTGATGATGAATTTTTGAGGTCTTTGTATATTGCTATTTGAAAGGATTCTAATTTTCCAGTTTGTCAAAGTGTTTCATTAAATATGACACTGTAGGTTAGGTCACAGAAGGAATGTAGTGAAATTTGTTTAGCTGTGGTGTAAGTCAACCACAAATAGTTTATGAAATAGATGCACTGTTTTAAGTAAACTGTCAAGACCTCTGCACTTTAATGCCAATCTTTCCACTCGACAAATGGGATTAGTTCACAAAGGTTAACTTTGTAGCTTCAAAAAACACAGCTGTCAGTGGAAATAACATAATATTTTTCAGACAAATCAGTGTATATAATATATATAAACAGTAATACAAAACCATGTCAAGGCTATATGGTGAGCTGATTAGATGCCTTATTACCTGCAAACATCACACATCACTATGAAAAGAATGGTTTAAAGAGAACCTATCATAAGTTTTTACCCCTTCCCTCCATACTCTTTCCACCTTGCTATACATAATGTATAGCTTTTCTAAAAGTATGGCCAATTGTCCCCAGAAGCTCAGCATAACTGAGCAAGATGCCCGGAGAAGACCAGGGAGAGGTAAGTACAGCCAGCAACAGGAGCACAGTATTCACTGCTCTGACTGCAGGAAGCGCCACTGGATTTGCAGAGTGGTGGCACTGTCTGGAGCAGGAGAGGTAAATTCATTTATTTATTTATTTTGATGGCGATCTGATATAAGGTCTAATGAAGAATGGGTTCTGATTTAGCTCTGATGGGGTTTGATCTAAGGTCTAACAAGGAATGGGGATCTGATCTTAAGGCTGATGGGGGTCTGATCCGAGGTCTAATAATGAATGGATGTCTGATTTGGGTGTCTGATCTGAGGTCTAATAAGGAATGGGGGTCTGATTTGAGGTCTGATGGGGTTTGATCAGAGGTCTGATGGGGTCTGATCTAAGGTCTAACGAGGAATGGGGATCTGATCTTCGGTCTCATGGGGGTCTGATCTGAGGTCTAATAATGAACGGATGTCTGATTTGGGTGTCTGATCTGAGGTCTAATGAAGAATGGGGGTCTGATTTGGAAGTCTGATCTGAGGTCTGGTGGGGGTCTGATATGAAGTGTGATGAGGAATGGGGGTCTGATTTGAGGTCTGATGAGGACTGGGGTCTGATTTGGGGGTCTGAACAGAAGTCTGATGAGTACTGGGAATCTGATCTGAGGTCTGATGAAGATTGGGGGTCTGATTTGGGGTCTGATCTTAGGTCTGATGAGGATTGCATTTAGAGTACATTTCATTTAATTGCTATTGTATCTACATAGAGAGACCACTGACAATCAATAGCTCCCCAATCACCACGCGTGGATGTCATTGAAGCCCCAGGAGTGCAGAGCTCCAAGTTTACCCCTTTAAATGTTATGGTCACATTTGACCATGACATCTGAGGAGTAAATGTCTGCAATTGGTGATAATGCTGATTAGCCTGAGGTGTCTACTGTATGAAATACAAAGGTATGGTTGCACAACATGTAATAAGCAATAGAAATAAATCTGGATATATGTGGCGCTATGCCGACTAAAGGTAAAAAAGGAAGTCCTTAGTTACACATATTTGCAAATGTGTGATCATGCCCACTCACCAAACGTCACGGTAACTTCCTGTGGAGTGGGTCCCTACACTCATCTATGCCTCTGTTCAGACTAAATCCAAGTCTCCATTGTTCAGGGCGTGTGAGACCAGCTAAATAGGAATCCTACCAGGAAGTCCTGGGTGAATGGGCGTCGCCAGGTCCAAAAGAGCTTGCGAGGCTCATTATATAACACTGAAAAAATATAATAAAAAGTTTGGACCAGCGATACATATATATATTTTCATAAGTGCATATCCATAAAGCAGAACTATAGAAATACAAAGGTATGGTTGCACAACATGTAATAAGCAATAGAAATAAATCTGGATATATGTGGCGCTATGCCGATTAAAGGTAAAAAAGGAAGTCCTTAGTTACACATATTTGCAAATGCGTGATCATGCTCACTCACCAAACGTCACGGTAACTTCCTGTGGAGTGGGTCCCTAAACTCATCTATGCCTCTGTTCAGACTAAATCCAAGTCTCCATTGTTCAGGGCGTGTGATTCCTATTTAGCTGGTCTCACACGCCCTGAACAATGGAGACTTGGATTTAGTCTGAACAGAGGCATAGATGAGTGTAGGGACCCACTCCACAGGAAGTTACCGTGACGTATGGTGAGTGGGCATGATCACGCATTTGCAAATATGTGTAACTAAGGACTTCCTTTTTTACCTTTAGTCGGCATAGCGCCACATATATCCAGATTTATTTCTATTGCTTATTACATGTTGTGCAACCATACCTTTGTATTTCTATAGTTCTGCTTTATGGATATGCACTTATGAAAATATATATATGTATCGCTGGTCCAAACTTTTTATTATATTTTTATTATATTTTTTCTACTGTATGAAATGCATGCACCATTGTTAAAGACCCAACTTCTGCAGGACATGTAGGGCAGAGGTCCAGAAAGGGTTAAATATCGGAAGTGACATTCCAATCTTAGAGGCTCATGGTGAGAGGGAGTTGGCCTCTTGTCGGCCCTCCACAGTGATTAGTGCTAGAGATCAACTAATCAAATTGCTTGCAAAGAGTAGACTTGACCCCGGACCACTTGGTCTAGATGCATGCAATAACTTACTAGGCTTTGACCTCCTTATTACTAAATACTATTAGAATACTTTACAGGTTCCTGATGTTTTATGCAAGATAATCTATTCTTCTAATGTTGAGCTTATCTCCCTCACTGGCACATCTTATTGATGCAATATTACCTTTGTATAAATTACCATTATCATTTTGAGAAGATCTGGGGGCCCAAATGGCTTTTGCTATCGTTCCTAATTGAAAATTGTATGGTGAGAATGATATGTGAGTAGGTTGTACTAACTGGAATCCTTTTCAAATTGATACCAGTCATCATTGTGGAAGGCACTGATTTAATTTCTCTTTATATTGGACTTTTTGCACCCAGGAATCTGTTATGTTGACTGATGAATGGAATTGTTTTCTATTCTACTGTGTCTAATGTTTTACTCTGTATTTGAAAAAAAAATGCAAAAATAAAGGCTTTAGAAAAACACTTCCAAGCTAAACACAGCCCCAGTGGACATTTTAGGCCTCATTTACATGAGACACATGATGTTTTAAAACATTTTGTAATGTATGTCGCTCTACTGGGAGACATACATATAGATTTACAAAGGTCTTCACGTGACTCTACAGTGTGTTGGGACCACTGTAGGGTATTACGAACTGATGTCAAGATCCTGATAAGATATATAACAAAATTAAAAGGTGCACACTGCAAGAAAATGTACAAAAGTGCAAGTCAACATTCCACACGTCCTAACCTTGGGTTGGGTTATGGAACATACCACACATGGAGGGAAAACAGTCCAAAAATCCATAGGATATTCCACTAATTCCAAGTAATACTGGATGCAATACAATTCATATAGTAGAAAAAGTGCAAAATATGTGGCAAAAATATCACTAGAATCCAATATCAAAATACAAAAATATACAATCTGTGAAGGTTCTCATTCATCCAGGTCATAGTATATCAGTAGTAGTAAGGACTCTGCACACTAATGTATTTTTCTTTCGTTTCCATTCCACCTTTTTACAGGTTCATATGCAGAACCATTCATTTCAATGGGGCTTGAAAAAAAACGGAAATGACTCAGTGTGCATTCCATGTCCGTATGTCCGCATGTCCATTTTGCGGGCAAGGACAGGCATTATTACAATGGATCTGCAAAAAAAAACGGATGCAACATGGACATCACATAGATGTCATCCATTTTTTTTCTTTTCAAATCCGTGTTTTGCAGACCGCAAAATACATACAGTCATGTGCATGAGTCAGATGGCCATTTACACACTAACTATTGGTCTGATTGGACAGAAATTGATCAGATAATGTGTTAGTGTAATACAGCCCTTAGCCTGTTTACTTACAGACAGAGTATGGGCGGGGTGATGTGTGCCGCTGCAGACGATGAATTGTGCATCACACCTGCTGTTGAGGACAGCATGATGTGCTCCGTTCATATGGGTAACAGGGTTAGGTGAGTATTACTTTTAATTTTATTAACACTACAGGGGCTGCTACACTACTGTAAGGAGGGGCACTAAAGGGAAGCACTACTGTAAGGAGGGCAGTAGGGGGTCATAACTACTGTATGGGGGGCACAAAGGGGGCATAACTACTGTGTGGGGGCACTAAGGGAGGGAGGCTTCTATTGTGTAGGAGCAATAAGAAGGCATAATTACTATAAAGGGGGCTCTAAGGGAGTATTCTAGTGTGTGGGGATACAAGCGGGCATAACTACTGTGAAGGGAGCACTAAGTGAGCATTCTACTGCATTCTATTGTGAATGGGGTACTAAGGGGGAATAACTACTGAGCAGGGTACTAAAGGGGCAATTGGACTGGGTGGGATTGGGCATGTATAGATTAGACATTGGAGGGAGTTAGTTATGAGTGTTAAAAAATTGCCAAAGTGTTCCTCCTTGGGCTTTTCAAAAGTTGGGAGGTACACTGCTGTGTGTGAACTGGCATGCACAGCATGGACCATATTGGATGACAGACACAGTAGCTGGACTCAGCCCCAATGTTACTGTACAGGACCTGAGTGGCATACCGTAAAATAAACTTGACTCTTCCTCTTCCTCCTCCTGTCCAGCGCTAGTAAGCATTTTATTTTCATATTTTTTTACAAGACTGAGTGGGTTGCTGTTCTATGATAAGTGTGGGCGGTCTTGACTACCTGCCAGATGTGGTGGGGCTACAGGAAGGTTGGCTGTGGAAGAGGGAGGACCTTCAAAAACTTACTATGGGACCTAGATCCATGCAGTTTGCCTTTAGTGGTATTTAGTGGAAAAGTTATGCCTCTTATTTCAGGGCCCTGTACGTATGTACATAAGTGTAAAAATACAATACAAAACCAAGTTTAGCACGCATGAATAAGATTACAAACTGGTACAGAAGGAATGAGGACCCTGCCCACAAGGGCTTACAATCTACAAGGGATGGGGGACAAATATAGTAGGTAAGGGTAGAAGCTGCTTATATGGCAGTATAGTGACAGCCAAGGTTACTGTTGCAGCTTGTCTGAAGAGGTAGATATTTCAAGTTTCTTTTGAGGGTTTCTATGGTAGGTGACAGTCTGAATGTTGGGGTAGAGAGTATCAGAATATGGGGAATGCATGGGAGAAATCCTGGAGGAGGGGTGGGATGGCAGATGAGAGTAGAGAAGTACGGATGTAGCAGGGTTAACACACAAACTCTTAACTCAAATTTCTTAACTCATCGTGTTATTTTGAAACAAAAGCCATTGAAAAGCAATGGATTGGAGATTCCATGTGAGAAGGTACTGGGAGATAAGGTCACAAAAGTATGAAGAGGACATGTTGTGGGCAGCCTTGTATATCATAGTTCATATTTTGTACTAGATTCTCTGGGCAATGGGTAGCCAGTAGAGGTACTGGTAGAGAGAAGAGGCAGATGAATCACGGGGAGTGGTATATTAGCTGCGCAGCAGAATTGAGGATCAACTTGTGAGGCGTTATAGTGGAAGTGTTTAGGAACCACTACGGCTCACCACAGATTAGAAAACCTAGTAAAGTTTAATACAGAACAAGGTCACCAAGTGCTGAGATGCATAGTAAATAAAAGTTGCCAATGCTCTGCTGACTCAATAACTTTGGAGTTCCAAACCTCCTTTAGCATTAATATCAGCACAAAAACTGCAACGGGAGGTTCAGGGCTGAGCACCTGCACACAAGCCTTACATCACTAAGCACAATGCCAAGCATCAGATGGAGAGGTGTAAAGCAGTGGACTCTGAAGCTACATGTTCTGTGGAGTGATGGATCATGCTTCTCGTTCTGGCAGTCTGATGGATGAGTCTGGGTTTGGCATATGCCAGGAGAACATTACCTGTTTGGCTGTATTGTGCCAACTGTCAAGTTGGGTGGAGGAGGGATAATGCTAGGGGGCTGTTTTTTAGGGGTTGGCCTAAGTCTCTTAGTTCTAGTAAGGGAAATCGTAATGTCTCGGCATACCAAGACAAATTAGACAATTGTACCATCCCAACTTAAAGAAATTGGTGAGTTTGGCTTGATTGGTCCCCTGACCTTAACACCTTGAACAACTTTGGGATGAACTATGGTAGAACAGAGATTGAGAGCCAGCCCCACTCATCCAACATCAGTGTCTGACCTCACACACACTCTTCTGAATTAATGAGCAAAAATTCCCAAAGATACACTTCAAAGTCTTGTAGAAAGTATACCTAGAAGAGACTCTTCCCCAAGCTGCACCCACCTCTCTCTGTGGCAAAATTCACTTTATTTACATATTTATGACCTCGGTGGAATTGCTTTACAATAAACTGGCATAACCCACTTGGATTAAATTCACAAAATGAATAAAACAACGCATACTGTATTAAATGTGTCCAGTTGTGAAACTATATAAACTTTATATAGTTTCGGTTTTATTGTGTGCAGGTAAAGAGGTACATTGTATTTTCCATAATGTCCTCTTTCTGGTAGAGGGTGGCTGCCAATGGTGGATCGTTTAATCTGCCAAGAATTTCCTACTTGTGAAAACATGGCAAGAGGATCCAAGGTCTGCAAAATAATAAACATTTACAGAGGAGTGACATGCCCTGTAAACAGCATGCTATTAGGAAGCACAATAGAAATAGCTATTAAATCAAACATGTATTTGAAAATAGCAAAGAAGGGTTTTGATTGAAAAAAAACTAGAACATAGTTAACTGTATCCTTATACATCAACGAGATATACAACAGCTTGCTAATACACACTTAATATCAGAAGTGAGAGAACTAATGATAAGGTTGCAGGGTATAGAAGAATTCAACATTTCCTATTGCCCCGTGAATCTGCCCCATACAAGGCAAGTTTATGGCAGACTGCACTGGAGCATTATGTAGCCCATGGTCATAATACATTCTATGTCTGCAATTCTAAATATGCCATGTGCAGTGCTCCACCCAAAATGTGGAACTTTATGCAGTTTTATTGTACTGTGGAAACTCAGTGTGCTGGGTACTGAAGTGCAGAGACCTTACATGAATCATATCTTGGCAGTAGTATGTAACCATCTGACTAGGCATGTGGAATTTACAACATAGAGCTTTCAACAGCTTCCAGATACAATGGTGGAATAGTTCTGATCTACAGGGACTGTTATTCCTAGTGATAGAGCCATTGAAGTCTTGGTAAGTGGAAGGACTTATTGCACCCAATAAAAGCCATTTATTGTAAGCATCACAACTGCAGATCTAGATTTATATTTCTCCTTTACGATGAAAATTATATATTCACTTGTTGAGTTCACACCAGGGGCTTAGCTATAGTGATGCAGGGGGTAACTACAGTACCAAGCCCAGGAACCTAAGGTTGCCCAAATAGGAAGACACCACTATTGTAACTGTAGGTGGCGGGGAAGAGTTTTTGCACTGGATCTCAGGGTTTCACCTCTGATTATGATATCTTGATGCTTGATGAACTGCTGTATAATATTAGAAAATGTATCAGGCAGAAATGGAAAAAAATGAAAAACTTGTCTAAGAATTTCCATTAGAGGCGGAACGTCAAAATATTCAAGGCATGGAGCATTACTGGGTGTGATAAGAAAAGGTTATAGGCTTCACTGCTGCTAAACATTGAGAATGTTGGAGGACAACTGTGGGTGTCTCCCAACAACGTATGGGAAACAGGATGGAAAGCAATTTGGATCTGAATCACTGTGTTCCTAGGTTTTGAACTGAAACTCACGATTCCTTGTCTCACTCTCTAAGTTAAATAGATTATCTAGGCTGTCTTAAAGCTGCATTTAGACACTTGGGGGAGTCGATTGTGGGGTAAGAAGCATTCCTTCCCGACAATCGGATGCTTGTTAAGTGGAGGTGAAGAGCAGCATTTACATGCATCGTTCACCTCCACAGTATGGGGACGAGCAATCTCTGCTGCTATCACTCATCCCCATAGAAAAATCATTGCTCCTGGGCAGTAGAGTGCTGTTTAGACATCACGGGAACGATGATGGAGGTGTCCACACCCCAGATCATTTCACAAGATGATTGAGTGTTTCGCTTGTTCATTGGGCGATATGAGGCACCTTTACACGGGCCAATTATCAGGAACGAGCGTTCATTAACATCAGGTCATGTAAATAAGGCTTAAAGGGGTGTTCCCATCTCACAAATGTAGTTTGCATAGTTAGATATAGCCATACCAATATTATTACTAATAGAATACATAATAGAATGTGTTTATAAAAAATGTACCGTTTAGAAGATTTGCCTGTTTGTATATCCATTGTCCCACACACATCAGTCAGGCCGTTGCCCCTAGTTACGACCACTGCAACAGCAGAGCGGGTTTGAACAGGAACAAGCCGGCCACCACTACTACATGGCCACGGTGGTCGTAACTAGGGGCAACGGCCTGACTGATGTGTGTGGGACAATGGATATACAAATAGGAAAATCTTCTAAACGGTACATTTTATATAAACACATTCTATTATGTATTCTATTAGTAATAATATTGGTATGGCTATATCTAACTATACAAACTACATTTGTGAGATGGGAATACCCCTTTAAGTCAGGCTATCAATATTACGCCAAACTTTAGAGAAAATTATAAGGATCACACAAGGATAGGCAACTGTCTCCCCTGACATCTGCTGTAGGTGGAGAGTTATGAGACCCCCACACACATTAAATACAAGCCATTCCAGTGGAAATCGGCAGGTGTAGTTGTATGGCCAGCTTTAGTCTTATTATTGATTTTTATCAATCAATATTGATTATTTTATTAGATTTTTCCATAATAAATGAAGTGAATAATTGTTCACACTTACCCAAATGCAACAGTTTTTTTGCTTTTTTAGTCTTTTATTCAGTAAATGCAGTAAATCATATTGCTATCAGTATAAATAGATCAGCATTATAGCTTTCATAACATGTTACACAGCCCTATCATGGTAGGTAGGTGGTTTATAAAGTCAAACATAACTTGCATATCATTCTTATATTATTGCCCTCAAAAGTGCAATTGACCTATAAAATGATGTTCTTATTCTAGAAATCATCTTCATGCATTCTGCTTACCATATGTGCTTGGATTTCTGCAATCTGCCACATATGATCAGACGGCCATTACTATTTCTGTCTGGACCCATTTATTTTAATGAAAGGGTCTTGGACAGAAAACAGATAATATGGCGCATGCTGCGAGTTTCTCATCATAGACCAACCGAAGTGTGAATTGCACCCTACACTTTAATGAGTCAAGTGCTATGTAGGTGCAGACCAAAGACACCAAAGACAAACATTACGGAGGTAATTACTGAGGTGAAACCACCAGGGTACAATGGGGCTGGGACTAGTTCGGCTGGCTCCACTCATTTTCAGCTAGGCCTGAACCATAGATTGTGCATGTTTGTAGGTATACCTCTCTTTAAAGAGAACCCGTCACTTGCATTACACTACCGTCCCAGAGGTCTGTCACTTCAGTTATGGTAGTCAGTGCTGACATCCTGAATCACCAGTGCAGCGAGGGAGATGAGTCTGATGGAGCTTGCTGCCTCCAGACAATGATTGGCAGGTTTCTGTCCTACGCACAACAGAAAAAAATGGTGGGGAAGGATGGTTCAGCGAGCCTTACTCGACTCATCCCTCTCGGGTTCTTCTGCATGTTAGTACTCTAAAAGTGACAGGCCGCAGAAATCATGCTGCCTTCTTTTTATTTTTTATACCTTCAATCAGAAGACACAAAGAGGTTTTACATTGTATGGTCTCAGCCAGACTTGCATTTTTATCTGTTAAAGGGGTTTTGTCACTTCAGTAAATAGCATTTATCATGTAGAGAAAGTTAATACAAGGTAGTTACTAATGTATTGTTATTACTCATATTGCTTCCTTTGCTGGCTGGATTTATTTTTCCATCACATTATATCCTGCTTATATCCATGGCTTATGACCACCCTGTAATCCATCAGCGGTGGCTGTGCTTGCACTCTATAGGAAAAGATACTGGCCTCTCTGGTGGCTGGGACTGTGGAAATGTGCCTAGACCAGCACTTCGTATAGTGTGGAAGCGCGGCCACCGCTGCTGGATTGCAAGGTGGTCATAGCCATGGAAATGAGCAGTGTATAATGCAATGGAAAAATGAATAAAGCCAGTAAAGTAAGCAATATGGACAATCACAATACATTAGTAAGTGCCTTGTAATAACTTTCTCTACATAATAAATGCCACTTGCTGAAGTGACAAAACCCTTTAAATTGCTGCTCTTTTGGAGCTTAGAAGTCCAGTGGACTGTCTTATCGGTGAATGTGTATACAGAGAGAATTGTCAATCACTGCAAAGAACTGAGCACTGGACTCCTAAGTATAGAAAGAGCAGTAATTCTAATCAATAAAATGTGAGTTAGGCCTCATGCACACGGCAATTTGTGGTGGTCCCCAATGCACCGGCACCATCTGTGCGGCTGCTCCAGACGAATCCTGACCCATTCAACTTGAATGGTTCCTTGATCCGTCCGCACTGCCAAAAAATAAAACATGTTCTATTTTGTTGAGGTGCCTCCGTTCCGCAACGCACCTTTCAGATTGTGGATCCATTCAAGTGAATGGGTATGCATCCATAATGCGACGCACAAACAACCTGTTCCTGTATATTGCGGACCCACTGTTTGCGTGTGCCTGAGGATTTATACTGGGTATTTTGCTACAAAACTATGTAACAATCTGCGACATTCCTTCTGTTCTATAACATGCTGCCTGCAGATGTATTATGCCTCCGGTTCCCTTGATAGTCCTTATCTTAATATATCTATATAAAAGGGGAGGATTTATGAAATTGCCTTAAAGGGAACCTGTCCTCTCCGAAGCACCCCCTGAACTAGAGTAAGTGTTGTATAGTGTAAATGATGCTGAATCCGAATATATAAGTTTTATCTTCAAACTCACTTCCATTCCGACGCTGTGCTCCCACAAACCAGCAGTAAAATACATTTAGAGGACTCTTCTTTGAGTCGTCTCCATTATGTGAGTGAGCACTGGAGTCCACTGAGTGCATTTTACTGCAGATTTGTGGGAGCACAGCGTCAGAATGGAAGCGAATATGAAGATACCAATTACATAACCGGACTCGATGTCACTTACACTATACACCGCTTACTCTAGTTCAGGGGGTGTTTCGGAGATGAAAGGTTCCCTTTAAAGAAAAACTGCTCTTTGTTTCATAATTCCCCCCATTGTATTTTCTAAGCATAATATTTATATTAATGGGTACGTTGTGCAGATATTGAACAAAGAATGCAATTGTTATGCTACTTATTCTCTATTGTGTTCTGTGGGTATTAGCTTGTTTGATTGGAAGGCTCTGTTCACCTTGTGTTGGTGTTGTGGCTTCCTTTTATATGATACCAACTGATACACCCCATCGACTAAGGTTACTTGCACACATTCATTGTGCCGCTGGAAGTCTGCTCCGACCCCATTCACTATCATGGGGGCGGGCCGGAGATCCAGCCACAGCACGACAAACAAGCTGAGAGGCGGCAGGACAAAAACCGTAGCGTGCTGTAATTTTGGTCCGGCCGCCTCTTAGCATGTTTATTATGGCCTCGTTCACATTTCCGTTTTTCATTGACTTAAGCTGTCTGCATTTTCAACAGAGAGTACCCATTTATTTCAATGTGTCTGTTCACACATTTTTTTATTGACTGTGGGTCAGTGAAAAATTCATACAGACGTGCAGTACTTTGGTCTGTGATGCTGGCCAAACACACCCATGGTCTATGGGTCTGTGAAAATCACTGACACAACATGGATGTTATCCGTGTTGCATCCAGGTTGCGTCATTTTTCATTGACCATTGATAGTAGATTATCTTGAAATTAATTTTCAGCTAAGCGGCATCCGTATTATGCGGATGACACACTGAGGGCAAAAAACGGACACACGGACCAAACACTGATACTTCACAGACATCTTCACAGATGTAAGGGCTCATGCACACAAACATTTTTTTTTTCTGTATCCGTTCCAATATTTTTGGTGCCCACCATTTGCTTTGATGGGGCCGCAAAAAAACTGAAAACTGAAAAACTGAAATTGCATTCCGCTTCCATTTCCCCACATGTCCTATTATTGTCCGTTACGGATCTGTGTTTTGCAGAACCGCAATATGCGGACCGTAAAACAACGGTTGTGTGCATGAGCCCTAACGCAGACTGATTTTTTTCATGGACATGAAAAGGACACCGAGATGTGAATGAGGCCTTAGGCTGCTTTTACACATCAGTGTTTGGTCAGTGTTTGATCAGTGATTTGGGTGATTGTGAGCCAAAGTGATGCATGTCTCTGTGATTTTTTCACTGAGCCCTTGTCAGTAAAATACTGATGTGTGAACAAACACATTAAAATCAGTGGGTACCTGTGCCCTTACAGTGGAGTCCATCGGGGTTCCATCATGGTGTCCATCATTATAAAGGCTTTGTATGCAGTGCAAAGCATCTTGTAAAATATGCCAGAAAAGTAACCTTATGTGAACAGAGCCTTAGTATAGTGATGTCAGTGACATCTATAACTATGTACCTGTGGTGTCAGAAGTTACAAAGGGTTAATGGCTTATACATGAAGAAGAAAACACTTCTATTTTAAGGGAAGATTTCCTCTGTTTTGCTTGTCTTCCTGGGGGAATACAAGGGTTAATGGCAGGAGATATGTGCTAGAATTCCTGCTTCACATGGAAACTCTGAGGGTGTGACAGGCAGGGATTGCCTTTTTGGGAGGGGTGAGGGGGTTCGGAATCCCCGAGGAATGAGGACTATTCCCGATGTGACGACCCCTGCTGGTGAGAGCCGGTGCTGTGGTACAGAGGGGTGTGGTGTGGTGCTGGGATCTCTTATATACCAAGCCTTACTTGTAGCAGAGCTGGAGAAGTTTCTGCTCTCACTGACAAGTGCCTGCTCCCTCCCCTCTATGCTAGCCATTCCTTAAAAGTCTCTTCTCTTTCTTCCTCTTCTCTCCCATCTCTGCTTGGATACACCCCAGGGTGTCCTGTACACTACTCCCATCATCCGAGACCAAGGCAACATCTACAAGCCCAACAACAAGGTCATGGCAGATGACAGTGTCAACGAGAAAGATGTCCACACCAAGGAGATCAACCTGGTGAACAGAGACCCCAAGCACCTGAATGACGATGTGGTGAAGGTGGGTGGAGGCTGGCACTGCCACTTTGACTGACAGGACCCTCCTGTCCTCAGTGTATCACTGACGTGTATATGTGTGTATGGGGGAGCATGTTATATGTGTACTGTACATGTCATACCCTATTTGTATATAGGATGCTATGGGATATTCATGTATATAGCACTAAGGTTATGCTAGAAGTTGTGGAACTACATATATATGTATAGATAAATAGATAAATGGATATTAGATATATACATAGATGGATAGATAAATATATAGATGATAGAGGATAGATAGATAGATAGATAGATAGATAGATAGATATAAAGTTTTCTGTAAATGTCATAACAGTATATTCTGTTTTCTGTACTGTATAGAAAATGTACACATATCTACTGCATTAATACTACTACTACTTTACTCTTGGCCAACCTGTGGCTGCCCAGCTGATGTAGAACTGCAAGTGCCAGGTTGCCTTGTACTGTACCAGATCTTTACAATGCCTAACTGCTAATCCATGTATTATATATAGTAGTATGTACTCTGCCCATCAGTACTCGCTGCTGGAGGGCAGGGCAGGCTAATCCCTGGCACAGTCCATGTAGTGATAGAGCACACTGTGCAGCTATATTTAAAGTGGAAGGGACCGTTATTGTAACCAGTTACTGTCTACAGGACACAGGATTTTCTGTGTTCAGGGGTTCGGATGTACATAAAAGGGGTCAATCTATTAAAACCTGAATGTTTCATGCCGCCCTTAATTTGTCCTCTCAATAACTGTGGCGCATGTCGGGCCGCCCGAGTGCCAGAACTGAAATCGACTCCCTGGCCCGCCTCCTCCCGCCCCACCCAAATTTTTGGAAAAGTGGCGAAGGTGTCGCAAAAAGACAAAAAGTCACATATTTTATTGCAAACCGGGACTTGTGCCAACATTTGTGACTTTTCAGTGCCAGTTCTGGTGTAGAAGCTTGATACGTCTCCCCCTAAATTCCTTCCTGGGCATAGGCTAGGAAAGTTACCCAAAGAGTAATCTAGGCGGAAGCACAAAGTTAATCTCTTAATATTTCCCTTGACATAAGTTCTCTGCCAATATCCAAGAATTCAATGTCACTTCCAAATGACGGCACCAAAGAGGAAGGCAATGTTGTTTTGGCTTCATAAGGGTAATACATTAGGAGAGGAGTATGGTAAAAGGCCTTTCCCCTTTTCCTGTTTTTAATAATCTTTTTTCACATTAATGGGGAAACTGCAATTCTAGATTTTGGCCACCAGGGTCATTATAGCCAAATATAAACCCTCTCTTAATAGTACCGCCAAGTGAAGAAAGCATGTAAATAGTATTGTATCCAATTCTATGTATAAGATTGTGTGTAACGATTTATTTGGGAATATATTAAATTTATTTCAAAGAATGTGAATGCAAGTTATTACAAAGACACTTTGATCAGAAAGGGTATTTTTTTTAAAAACTCAATATTTACAGGGTTTTTTTTAATAATTTTTGGCTATTTTTCTTTTTCACTTTGGCAGTAGTTTGCCATTATGCTTTTGAACCTCCTCAATAGATAGGTAACCCATTGCCAGTTTATTGCTGCTGTGAGGGGAAGATGTTACCTGTAAGATAATCTTCATTATAATATCAGGTGTAGAATTTGGGATGACAATATGATAGCTCATATTGTTCTCTTGATAGGCCTAGATAAAGATGTCCACAGAAGAGCATAGCATTGATTAGGGTTAAATCCAGGGGTCAAATCCAGGAAACAGGCAGAAGTCGGTACATGAGCAGACAAATGTATAATAGCACACTTTTGCAAGACACTAGCAGAATAGCAGACACTACCATTGGTGGTAAAGATATGCACATTGCCCTTTAACAGTCGGAGGGAGCGAACGTGAGCCCTATGGGCAGGGCAAAGGATGGCCTAGCCGTCATAGAGGGACAGAGCTACCCCGACAACTGGGCCACCAGGAAAGATGAGAGAGAGGGAGGGGGTGCTGGCCTTCGGGGACTGGAATGCAGGAGTGGCTGAGTAGAGCAGTGGAGGCCACAGGTCCCTGCTGTAACAACATGAACTTCATCATCTTCTAACAATGTCAGGTAGGAGGCATCTGACAGATGCTCTGTATCAGGGACACTCAACCTGCCGCCCTCCAGCTTCTGTAGGCTGTCCAAGCATGCTGGGAGTTGGAGTTTTGAAACAGCTGGAGGGCCTGAGGTTGGGCTCTATGACAAGGCAGGCACATTTAGCACTTATAGATTCTCAGTTACTCAGAGAAAAAAAGTCTAATTTTACCCAGAATCATTAAAATCAGATCTGACTGCATTTAGCTCCAATTTTCTATTACCCTTTGTCTAACTCATATTCACAGGTACCCAAGAGATCTGGGGTTCTAGTTGTTAGGAATTAGCTCATATTTTTTTAAATAATATCTAGAGTAATGCATACCATTATTTTAACTATCTCAATGCAAAAAACACTGCTTTTCAGTGTAATTTCACCACTTTTTTAATTTTTATTTTAACTTCCATTATCTGGGTTTTCTAACCTCTTAAATCAAGTCCAAATGTTGCCAAACGTTAAAAAATCATGGCTATCTACATACCTTAATGAATTGGATGTCCTTCCCATGCAGCACGTACAAGAAGCCCTAACTCTGTCTTGCAGTTATCACATTGAAATAATGTTTTGTGCAAGGTAAAGTGACAGCGCTAATAAATGCTGAAGGAAGTGATGTCATTATGGCGGCACATCCCAGCTACAGGCTGCTGTTATTACATGTCCATGTATAAAATGTCATTGCTATTCTTTGAAACAAGATGCAGCAGGGGACCCTGGTACCAATGGTGCGGCAACAGCGATTAAAAGGGTTTTCTGGCAGTAAGATATTGATCTACCGTCAGGATAGGTAATCGGTATCTAATCGGTGGGGTTCCAATGCCCTGCAACGCCATCAATCACCCAGCTCTGCCTCCGGTGAGCACTGTGGCCTGAATGGACCTTTTCATTTTTCACAGCTCCTTTGGAAAATAAAAGGTGGAATCTGATTGGTTACTATGGGCAACTAAGCCATTTCTACTGTATACCAGTTTGATAAATCTCCCCCTTCTTGTTTTCAAAGTTTTTATTTTTTGAAGGTATTAAAACACAACAAACGCTATAAAAAATTGATATGCCTGTAATTATACTCACCCGGAGAATGAAGATAATGCACCATTTTTACCACATAGGGAATGCTATAAAAATGGAACCCATAACACAATGGTCGGATTGTCTTTTTTCCAACGATTCCATCGCTTTAGAATTTATTTCCAGCTTCCTTCTACATCACATGCAAAAAGTAAATGGTTCCATTTGCAAGTTCAACTTGTCCCACAAAAAACAAGCTCTCATAGATCTTATGTGAATGAAAAAATAAAAAAGTTATGGCTCTGGGAAGGCAGGGAGTTAAACACGAAAAGGTGGAAAATCGCTGTGTCAGGAAAGGGTTAAGGGGGACACTATGTTAGCTTTAAAGGAGTATAAGAATGCCCTTGATTGGCAGTTAAAGGGTTATTCTCATTTTAGACAATGGGGGCATATCGCTAGGATATGCCCCCATTGTCTTATAGGTGCGGGTCCCACTGCTGGGACCCGCACCTATTTCCAGAACGCAGCCCCCGAACTGAATGAGGGCGCACTGCGCATGCGCAGCCGCCCTCCATTCATTTCTATGGGGCCGCCGAAAATAGCCGAGCGCTGGCTCGGCTACTTCCGTCGGCTCCATAGAAATGAATGGGAGCGCACCGCGCATGCACGGCCCGGCTCCCATTCATTTCTATGAGCGGCGCGGGGAGCTGCGCCTGGTGGTGGCCGGACCCCCGGAAACCTGGGGTCCTCCAGGCGCAGCGCTCCCCGCTCCGTTCTGGATATAGGTGCGGGTCCCAGCGGTGGGACCCGCACCTATAAGACAATGGGGGCATATCCTAGCGATATGCCCCCATTGTCTAAGATGAGAATACCCCTTTAAGCTCATTTTAGGGACAATTAACCATTGTCAAACATACTATACTGAGGCATTATTTGTTGTTTTTCAAGGTGTAGTATGACCTAATGCGAGCTATTTGCCAGTTTTGGCACTGACGCCCCTTTCTTCAGAAATTGTTGCCTCAGAGGATAATTATTCTATAACATGTCTGGCCATATACTACTCTGAGCAGAGCTTCAACATTAGCCGTTCCTTCTCATTTATACCGTACATCTTTTATATGATCTTCAGTACTATTTTCCTGAGTAACGTGACATTGTTTTTTTTTTAATAAGGAGCAGCACAACAGATTAATTGCTCACATTCGCTAATTTTATGTAACTTGATAAAATGTGTCCCTGCTATACTTATTTAGATCTTAGTCTCTACCTGTTTGAGGTGTGCACTAGACGTATACAATTATTTTTTCTTTTTTTTCTTTGCAGGATTCCGCTGTATTGAACAGCATAGCTGACAATGCTTTTCAATGCAGTTAAACGGTTTTTCTAGCACATAGATAGTGATGACCAATCCTCAGGATAAGACATCAACATCAGATTAATGGTGGGCCTGTCACCCCCAGCAATTATCTGATTGAGGCGACTATACAGTGGATGGAGCCAGCAGACTGTGTACTGGCTGTACAGGGGTATTGCATTCAAGTAAATGGGAGCTAAGCTGTAGTATATCAATGACAAAAACTACACAGTGGATGGACTATTCCATCAGCTATATAGTTTTCTGCCCAAACAACTGATTGGTGTGGCTGCCAGGTGTTAGACCCCCACTGATCTGATATTGATTATCTATTCTGAGAATATGACATCAATATCTAAATACTGGAAAATCCCTTTAAGAAAAGTATACCAACACATACTTGTCAGATCTATGCAAAAAGACCACATGGCGCAGTCGTAATCTGGTCAGATTGCAGCTAGCTGTGGTCAAGAATTCTTAATGGTCGCACAGTATTGAAGGTGCCACACAACACTTAAGAATTAAGACCACCTATACAGTGCATATATCAGGCACCTGCGGCCTAACTGGCTGTGTGGTTCTTGACTGCAGCTGGCCACGACCTGACAGGATTATAATGAAGCCATATGCTCATACCATTACAGCACATGTTGGGAAATGCACCTGCCAGACACACTTCGCAAATGTCATGTGAGTATTCCTTGCACTATACCGAAAACTTTATGAATGGTGGATATGTTTAGGTTTTCAAATTTCCTTATTAACAGTGTATAAATAAAAAATCATCTCCTTTAGGCATCATTCACACAACTATATCAGTTTTGTGGTCCGCAAATTGTGCATCTGCAAAATACGAATGTGGTCTTTTTGCTGTCTGCATTTTTTTGCAGACCCATTGACTTCAATCGGTCCATATTTTGCAGACATATTCTATTTTTTGGCAGGACAGACATATGGATATGGAAAGCATGTTTTCCACATTCTGCAAAAGGGCAGAACATGTCCTATACTTGGCTGCAAAATGCAGATCACGTACCCATTAAAGTCAATGGGTCTACAAAAAATGCAGATGCAACATGAACGCATCAGTGCCCGCTGCATTGGTCATCACCCATTTTTCTCAGTATCAAATGCAACTAGGAATGTGTGCAGAGCACAGCAGAGACAGCACATAGAGTAAGTCCCTACTGCTCTGCAAGACAGGCAATGCTGGGAGCACTCCATGTGCTACTGCCTACTGAATCTATGCAATACTGTATTAGGATCCGCAATACCACGGATGCCGACCAGTGTGTGTTCCTCAATTTGCGCAACACATGGCCCGACACCCCGTTCAAAATACCTAATCTTGTCCGCTATTGCGGACAAGAATAGGACATGTTCTATTTTTTCTTGCGGAGCTGCGGCTTGGCAAGATCCCATGCCAGCCATTGAAGTGAATAGGCCCTTAGGTCTTATGCATACTGCCGTTGGTGGCCAGTGCCTGTATTGTGGCCTGCAAGCAGCAGGTCTGCAATATATGGACAGTGGCTGTTTGTGCACCGTATCACAGATGCGGACACATTCACTTGAAGGTGCAGTGAAGAACGGAGGTACGGAACCCCACGGAAGCACTACAGAGTTTTTTTCCGTGCCTCTTCACTGGAAAAAAGTAGTGCATGCACTACTTTTTTGCAGTGTGGATCACGGACTCCATGCAAGTGGGTCAGCATCTGCAGAAGGCGGCCACATGTTCAGTGCCCATTTATTGTGGAGCGCAGTCTGCAGTCCACAGCACAGGCTGAGGCCTTATGGACATGTTTCAGGGCAAATCTAACTCCATACTACAGCATGTGATGGAGTGTGCCACAATTCCTGTTTTCTCAGGTTTTCAAGAGAGCTTTGAATGAGAAATTTCTCATTGCTTTGCTGTTTCTGTGTAGAGGTCCTATTGACTACAAGTAGCTGTGAAGGAATTCCTCTCACGCGATTAACAACTATTGCACCTATATGCAGACTGTAGTGGCGGTACAATGTAGATCTCCGTTCTGTGATCTAGCAGGGACCTGATACCACAGAAAATGCTCTTCTAATTTACAGGCAAATAGCAGCAGCTATACAGATTGTCTTGCTCATTAGAGACATTCTTTCCAAGTGAACTGTTACAGAAGTATGACACTGGGGGAAAATATTTGCTAAATAAGTAAACGTGCCTGTGCCTAGGACAATGGGCCCTGGATTTTGTATTGTCAGCTTCCCACTCTGCCGTTCTGGTGTTAAATGCCAACTGCAAAGCTAAAACTCATTGGCAGAATAAGCATGTTTAGTCAAAGCTACATTTGTAAACAGGTTCTTTGAGCTTTTTAGGAAATCAGTCCTTTCTTCTGTCCTGTGGAAGAAAGATAGTTTAATTAGTAAATAGTCATACCCCTCCGTTGCGTCACCGATGCCATCATCTGTGGAGTTGCATTTACTATTATGCAGCTGAACAGAAAGACTGGGGTACACATCTGGTCAGGACCCCACCAGAAGAGACTGCTACCTCTATAACTACTTGCTGTAGTTTGGAACTTGGTGGGCTTTCCATTATTCCAGTTTTATCCCTCCTACAGTAAGACACTATCAAACTTCCCCATGCTGTGTGGCATCACACTCCTGAGTATAGAAGGTCTAAGAGGCCATAAGTCTTCTTATGAACTTCATGGAAGACTCATGTTTTATGTTACTGATGAAGGAACTCCAAACATGTAGGATGGTATTTGGCCTTTTCAGTCTATCATACTTGATATCACACAGCTCAGGGAAGTTCAATAGTAGGAGAGACAACTGCTGACCAGTGCACCCTCCCTTGGATTACGCAGACTGACTGGTTGATGGAATCAACCAACATAAAGAAACCTAGAGCATATTAGCAGCTGATAGGACTACTTCAGAGTGGGGGGAAGTGGAATAATGGAACCCCACCAGGTTCCAACCTTTACCAAGTGCATGCAGGTAACGGAGCGTAGTTGCCTGTGCACATTTGTAGTATTCATATCGAGAGGTGGGTCTCTGGAAAATGCTTGTTGGTTATTTGGGAAGGGCCCAGCAGGGCAAGTATACAAGCATTGTACTGGTTATTCGTTTGATTTGTATCTCCAGGATTTGGTAGGTCCTCTCCATTATATTTACAATTATACTGGTGTCCTAGAGTCATAAGTGAAAGTGCTAGAGTGGGCGTCTAAACATTTAAAGAGTATACAGTGGTCCCTCAAGATACAATATTAATTGGTTCCAGGACGACCATTGTATGTTGAGACCATTGCAACTTGAGTAATTGGTTCCAAAGCCCTAAAATGTCATCCAAGATAAGAGAAAATGAAGATTTAAGAAAAATAAGCAGATAACTAAGACAGATTAAAATGTCCTTACATATAACAGTCAGGGATAGCTGCTAACTAGCAACTACTACAGCTGTCTTACCTGTCTTACAAGAAGTGACCTTTATGGCTTGGATCAGAGTCTGAGACATTGTATGTTGAGTCTAGTTTCAACTTACGATGGGTCAGAAAAGACTTGTCGAAAATATTGTATACTGAGGTCATTGTATCTTGAGGGGCCACTGTATTGTAAAATGCCCTCAGTTTCAGCCCTGCAAACTCTGAAGGAAAGCAGGACTGTTTTAACTCTGATAGACTAAAGTCACACCTGTTCTTGATCACCAGCCTGTTGGAGCCACTCATGGGCCTTAAAGGTCTTGTATGAAAGAATGGCACGTCACTGCCCAGCCCCATGGATTGGCTGCAGCAGTCTTGTAACAAGAACAGCCCCCCTTACTTTTGGTCTGTCACAGACTGCCGAGAGGCATGGTGTTGGGATGGAGGGTGTTTTAAAAGTTGTGTTTTTAACCCCTTAGTGACCAGCCAGTTTTGAGCCTTAAATGACCAAGGAATAATCTTACCAATTATCTTTTGTTAACTCTGGGAGGGGAAGAGAAAAAAAATACAGCAATACTGCCACTGAGATTTACATTATACATTTTGTGGCGTTAATTTTTCTGCATAAATAACTTGATAACTTTATTCTCTGGGTCAGTCTGATCACAATGATACCAAATACATATAATTCTTTTATATTTTACTACTTTTGCTCAAAAAACCTTTTTTGTAAAAAAAAGAAAATGTTTTTAAATAGCCTCATCCCAAGACCCATAATTTTTATAATGTTCTTTCTGTGGAGCTGTTTGGGGGCTTGATTTTTGCGGGATGTAGTTTTTATTGGTACTATTTTAGGGTACATAATGCTTTTTTTGTTGCCCGTAGCAGCCAGACTGTAGCATTCATTTGTCCATGCATGTTACAGTATTTGTTGTTCCCTTCAGCAAGAGGTTATGGATTCATATCCAACAACATCCACCATTGGTAGGCTTTCCCCATGTTTGCCCAACATTCCAAAAACCTTCCACCCTCCAAAAACATACAGCAGACTATGAAATTGGTCCTAGGGAACTTAAATTATGAACTCCATAAGGACATGGACTGATGTAAATGGTGGCAATCTCCATACGGGGCTGCAGAACATGCTGTCGTATAACCAACAGTATAAAATGAGCTTTCTTAAGGCTGCGTTCATACGTCACTTATTTTGGTTATACCATCAGTTATTGTGAGGTGTAGAATGGTGCTCAGGAGAAATTTAGGTCGAGAAGTTTACATGTAGTAATTCCCTGCAAAAGAGGAGCAACATGTTTACAACTAGGCAGATCTACACTTGCTTTTGCTATAGAAGGAAACACTTGGAGATGTGAAAAGAAGAGAACCATGAACACGTCTGATTGATGACAAAAGCCTATTTCATTCTACCTCTTTTATATGGTGAATATGCAATATAGTCAGTGGAAGTATAATTTCACATTGGAAATCCATAAATATAAAACAGTTCAATTAAAAAATTGATGCCGTGACTCAGGTTTTCCATAAAACTGAATAGTGCTCTTCCAAATAGAGGAATTGCTCACAGCTACGTGGCACTAAGATCCTTAGCATGAGAAATGATTGTGCTTACTTTTCTAATAATGGGAACGTTGTCTTACTCTTCTCTTTATGTGTTTCTGTGTATTTTATGAATTTTATTATCAATATTATTAATTTTCAAACAGATAACACATTGATCTAGAACTTTATGTTCATCCTATAAGAAGTCAGAATATTTATACTTTTATAAAACTGTATCTAGTAAAAATGAAAAATTGGTTATCTCATTACACAGCATTTTTCTGTCACTGTTCATACCATGGCTTTATGTTCACTTTTCCCCTATGGTAGCTACATTGTATCAGGTTGTGTCTGTTCTGCCTAAAACTACCAGTTGGCAATGTTGACTGGAGAGTTCTATTAGATTAGGACACTTTTTTTTATATAAAAAATTGTTTTATAGATAAATGATTATGGATATAGTGAACGTTAATGTGAAACCTATTGCATTAAACAGCAGCACAAGAAGCCCTATTGAAAAAATTGAACGTTTGCTGTAAGTAACATAGTAATATAGTTTATGAGGCTAAAAAAACATACATCCATCCAGTTCAGCCTGTTATTCTGAAAACTGTGTATAAAAATGGGTTGTCTGAGTATTTTTAATACTGGTGACCTAGTCTCAGGATAGGCCATCAATAGGTGATCGGTGGGGACTGACTCCCAGCACCACCGCCATCATCTGGTTGAAGAGGCCACATTTCTTAGGGCACCTCTTCATAAGTCAGTGGCCTAGGCGCAGCACAGTCCCATTCAAGGCCAGTGCATGAACAGCTGCTGCTCTAGTATCAGAAGTAGAGCCTCTGTGCTTGTGCTGCTACTCAGAGCTGTGGCACAGGCGCTGTATTGTTAGGACCAGGCGAGATGTCCAGCCCTTTCAATAAAGCGTCAGAAGGGAGCTTTGCCTGCAGTGAGGACAGACCCCCTCAGCTCTGTTTGATGAGTGAATCGATTCTTACAAATTGATACGCTCATCTCAAGTACTGGGCTGTCATCACTGCACTTCCTGCATGGACAGGGTCGTGTGCACTGCTGCAGCCAATGACTGGTCTCAGTGGTTACGTGTACCCAGCATGCATTTGACTCAGCATTGAATTGCCTCTTGGGGACATGTCACCGCTGAGGCCCGTCATGGGCTGCAGTGGCACAGGTGACCCTGTCTGTGTAGGAAGGTTACATGCATGGACTGGAAGTACAATGTGCGCAGGACCCACAGAGCCCGAACCAAGTGGCAGAACCAAGTTCAGTTCCTTCATAGACAGTGTTGGGTAGGGTGGAATTTAAGTAAAAAGTATATAAATCCTGGACAGCCCCTTTAAGGTAAAAATCATGTTGTCACCATATTGCGTTATGATGTTGCCCTGCTTGCCTACATAGCCATTGCTAGCATTTTTCTATTCATTCACACACATTAGCTAGCTTCTAGAGAACTTTTCTTGTGTGCTGGTAGAATCTCTTTCATATACAACAGACGGTATTTTAACCATAGTTTTCCATTAACATGACTCAGTTTCCATTTTTTTCTCTAATCACTTACACCTACTTGTTCCAATTTTCTGCAGTGCCTCATTTATGAGTCGACTTTTCCCAAACAGTTGTTAGGCAGCTGCAGGCAAATGTACTGGATTTTGTTAGTTGGAACTTGAATCAGTCGGAAAGAAACCATCCCCCAAAATCCTTCAATGTGTTTATGAAAATTTAGTAATGAAAAACAGTTTTGCAGTAAAATAAAGCTAACAATGCCGCTTTTGACTTCATACACAAAATAAAAATATAAAAGGCATAGGGAAATGTATAAATGCAAAATGTAAGCAAACATGTGGTGGTATGTAAAAGCTTATACTGTCAATAATTTGGCTGAAATACCAAACCACATGTACAACTTACCCGGAAAACTGGTGTTGGGCACCCTACGTTCAATGCATCGGCCAGAAAATACTTCTGAATTATGCGGATTGTCCTTAGACTTTGGGCCAAAGAAATACTGCAGAATTCTGACCAAAATACTGTTATGTGAGAGTTGCCTTTTTAGCCACTCTCAAATGGTCAATGCTTGGTTAGTATTTTACATGAGCATTCATAAGCTATAACCAGATAGGGCAGTGGTTGCACTCAGAGCCCTCTCTGTGGACACCCGCACCCTGGAAAAAGTCTATGTTGTGCCAATACGTCTTAGACTTTTCCTGCCATTCATCAGTGCGGGGCACGCTATGAACGGTTTAGGCAGCGCATTGAATGCAGACAGGCTATTACAGCTAAATGACAAAGTGTATGGAAGATATATTATTGGACTGTAGTATTCACAGTAAATTGCCGTGTTGGCACTTTGCGATAAATAAGTGGATTTTGGGTTGCAGTTTGGGCACTTGGTCTCTAAAAGGTTCACCATCGCTGGGATAGGGGAACAACATATGGAAGAGGTATATATCTTTTTCTCTGTACGTTCCATACATGTTTTTGGCTTATAAATACTGACCAGAACACTGACATGTTAATGAGGCCAAATGCAGTATTTGATCAGAATTTTGACGTATTAGTAAGACAAAAGTAGGCGTTGGCTGGAAATGCAAAACTTATGAAAAATCTATCCATTATATTTATTCTTCTTTTGTGGTCTCTTGCACATGGTCAGTATTTTACATAAGTATTTATAAGCCAAAACCAGGAGTGGAGCCTACAGAGTAAAAGTACTGTATATTGGAAAGACTTATACCTCTTCTGTGTTTTGGATCCATTTTTGGTTTTGGCCTAGAAATACTAATGAAAAATAGACAGGTGTAGAATAGTAACTGTAGAGAAGTTGTTTTCCCCATAAACTGATTCCCACAAACACAGACATTTTGCTTTAATTCCTGTGAAACATCTAAAGGGTTAACAATGATTTCAAATCATTTGACGGTGTAGTTTCTAAAATGGGGTCATTTATGGGTGTTTTCTATTAAGTAAACCCTCATAGTCACTTCAAAACTAAAGTCAAAAAGTCTTTAAAAAAATAAAAGGATATTCACAAAATGATGGCAACATAAAGTAGACATATGGTGAACGTTAATCACTTTTTTGAGGTCTTCAAAACAGAAAAATTTGAATTTAGAAAATTGCTCATTTTCCCACATTTAATGTAAATTTTTGATTTTTTAAAATAAAGGTAGCATATTGACCCAGATTTGCCAATAATGTGAAGAAAAAACACTCCCAGAATCATCTAGATACATAAATGTATTCCAAAGTTATTGCCACTTAAAGTGATACATGTCACATTTGCAAAATTAGGCCCTGTCAGGAACGTAAAAACTGGCTCTGTCTGAAAGGGGTTAAGGAACAGAATTTACTGTATGTTTATATCAATGGAAGACAACTAGGGATTCTTCATAGTACTAAATAGGGGAAATTTGTTTCTGCAACATACATTTAGTGATCTGCAAATTGACAAGCTTGTCAATTTTCAGTTTGTTTTATCTCTAAAAAGGACCCTACACATATTGATTAGTCGTTTATTTCTGCAGGCCTAGCACACACTGCTGTATTAAGGATCCATTTCAGCAAACCTCTTCCATCATTTCTCATTGTTGCTAAGAAAAATATTATTTATGAAAACATTGGAAGAATTTTCCTTCTACGCTTGTCTACTGATAAACTTCTAATCTAGAGTAGAAAGGAGGAACATTCCATAACAGCTTAAGGTGAAAGTGTTTCATCCCGTATGAAAGACGATAAGGAATGAATGTGGCACTTACAGATCATAGGCAATGTTTCAGAAACACAGTCTGTCCTCCTAGAATAATAAACAACCAAGGATTGCACGGTAAAATGCACCCCTGTTTAATCAGCTTGACCATGTGACAATATGTATTAAAGGGTTTTCCAATTATGTTTGTACTGCTGTTTAACAATATAATAAGCAATACTCACCAAACAGATTCTCTGCAGGTCCTATATCAGTACTGTCTGGTTCTCTGGTTCTACATGTGTAACCACTGCAGCCAGTCACTAAGCATAGTGATTACCTGCTACAGCCAGTGATTAGCTGCAGTGGTCACATGTCCCCTTGTCATGGCATCATTGTTGGACCAGAAGGCAGAAAGTGCCATGAGACCCTGCAGCCTTGATGAAGGTGAGGTGGGGGATCGATGAGGTGAGTGTTGTTCATGTTATTTTTTTAACAGCTCTATCAGCAGTTTTAGAAACTTTTGTCCATAAAACCACTTTATACAACAATATTCACTTTATGAACATGGGGAATCATGCTTCAGCTTCCATTACATATCAAGCACAGGTTCCATTGCTAACCATTTATTAGATTCTACTTCCAAGGAACCTCTTTCTTTATGGACTAGTTGTTGTAAAATCTCTCAGTTGATTTATATGTAATGCAAAAAGATTCCTTATAACCAGCTACTTCCTAATTGGGGATCATTCCAATGATGCATGTTAAAGAAATCCAGTGGTGTCACCCACTAAGGCCACACCTGCTGCCTAGCCAAACCATAGAAAAGTCAACAACTCTAGAAATATCCTCAATGAGTAACTTTCCCTTTTGTGCTCATACAGTCTTTTTCGACTAGATTCAGAGAGAAGCTTAGGTGCTCCTTCGCAGATGTAACATAGTAACAAAGTAACATAGTTTATAAGGCCGAAAAAAGACATCTGTCCATCCAGTTCGGCCTGTTTTTCTATAAGTTGATCCAGTGGAAGGCAAAAAACCCCTGTGAGGTAGAAGCCAATTTTCCCCACTTTAGGGAAGAAAATTCCTTCCCGACTCCAATCAGGCAATCAGAATAACTCCCTGGATCAACGACCCCTCTCTAGTAACTATAACCTTTAATATTATTACCCTCCAAAAACACATCCAGGCATCTCTTGAACTCTTTTAGTGAACTTACCATCACCACCTCCTCAGGCAGAGAGTTCCACAGTCTCACTGCTCTTACCGTAAAGAATCCTCTTCTATGTTTGTGTACAAACCTTCTTTCCTCCAGACGCAGAGGATGTCCCCTCGTCACAGTCACAGTCCTGGGGATAAATAGATCATGGGAGAGATCTCTGTACTGACCCCTGATATATTTATACATATTTATTAGATCTCCCCTCAGTCGTCTTTTTTCTAAAGTGAATAGCCCTAATTTTGATAATCTTTCTGGGTACTGTAGTCCACCCATTCCAGTTATTACTTTAGTTGCCCTCCTCTGAACCCTCTCCAGCTCTGCTATGTCTGCCTTGTTCACAGGATCCCAGAACTGTACACAGTACTCCATGTGTGGTCTGACTAGTGATTTGTAAAGTGGCAGGACTATGTTCTCATCACGGGCATCTATGCCTCTTTTGATGCAACCCATTATCTTATTGGCCTTGGCAGCAGCTGTCTGACACTGGTTTCTACAGCTTAGTTTGCTGTTCACTAAAATTCCTAGGTCCTTTTCCATGTCAGAGTTACCCAATATTTTACCATTCAGTATGTACTGGTGACTTGCATTATTCCTTCCCATATGCATAACTTTACATTTGTCAGTGTTAAACCTCATCTGCCACTTCTCTGCCCAAGCCTCCAGTCTATCCAGATCCATCTGTAGCAGTGTACTGTCCTCTTCTGTGTTAATTACTTTACACAGTTTAGTGTCATCTGCAAAAAATTGATATTTTACTGTGCAAGCCTTCTACAAGATCATTAATAAATATATTGAAGAGAATAGGGCCCAATACTGACCCCTGTGGTACCCTCAAAGGAGAAATGGATTGTTCATGGTGGATTTTTCAGCTGACCACTTTTCTCCTTAACTTTAGATGATCATCACCAGAAAAGAAATCTGTTTTGTAAAACTAAACATGGCCCACAATTAACCTTCTAGAACCACATTCACACTGGAGTGTGTTGTGTCATTTTATATATCAGTCAAATTAAGGTACACAAAAACAAGTTGATAAAATTTGATCCTCAACAAAGGAACGTATACTGGCTTGAGTAAAAAATTGAGGAGGATGTCAAAGGGATAGCTGATATGGCTATGGTATAATGAATAACCTGCATTACCACATATAGTTTGGGGACATGTGTGAAGTAATGTCAACCATGAGGATTATTTTAGGAAGATGTGAAACGAAAGATTTATTGCAGAATCTATACAATATCAGCATCATGCTCTTTAGCTGACATTTTAGCTAAATAATTTCCAAGATTTGTAAGATCCAGAAGATCCAGCTAATAAAAGCTTATCCTGGGATTTGTAGGACATTAATGACGTGTGGTGGACGAACGCACGTGAGTAGGGGCAAATCAAGTTACAAACTCACTAGTGGCCGTCTCCATCCTAATATTTAGCTTTTATAAGCAAGAGCTCTGCTTTGCGTACACTGCCTGACAAAGCTGTGGATGGTTGGCATAAACTTTATCCTAGTTTGGAGTGAAAGATTTTTTTCCATATTAATTTAGATCCACTTCTTATTCTATTGTTTGCTTAACGTGACATTTACAATCAGACCTTTAAATGTATTGCTCCCAAGACCCTGGATGTCTTTTCATTTAGCAAGCATTGAACTGTAAGACTAAGGCAAGATGAAACAAATGAGAAGTAATGTAAGCACAATATATATATATATATATATATATATATATATATATATATATATACCGTGTTTCCCCTAAAATAAGACAGGGTCTTATTTCTTTTTTTTTTTCTCTGAAAAAAGGGTTAGGGCTTATTATCGGGGTAGGTCTTATTTTTGCCCCCACTGAACATATATTTCATTTTTGCCCCACTGAACATATATTTCTTTTTTGCCCCCCACTGAACATACATGTCATTTTTCCCCCTACTGAAGATATATGTCATTTTTGCCCCCACTGAATGTCATTTTTGGCCCCTCTGAATATATACTGGTATTTTTTTGCCCCCGGGCCCCTGTGCACACACAGACAATATACTTACCTCAACTCCATTCCGGACTTCTTCTTCTCACCCAATCCTGTCATCCGGCGTGCGCTGGGTCATCCCGTCAACCAGCGTGATCCCAGCGAGACCCGGCACTGAAGTCACGTCTCGTGGGGTCATCACAGGGGAGAGGTCTTGCAGCGCCAGATAGGGTATGGGTATAGGGGTGTGTATAGGTAACTAACTGTGCAGCGCTGCATACTATAGTGCGCAGCATTGCACAGGTAGCGCCACCAGCAGAGAGACCCTGACTGGCCATTAAAATCACTTGCGGGCTGCGCCCCCCCCCCCCCCGATCTGGACCGTAACCCTATTCTCAGTGTATCCTCAATGTACCTAGGGCTTATTTTGGAGTAGGGCTTATATTTAAGCTACTCCAAAACAGGGCAAAATAGCACTAGGGCTTATTATCGGGGTAGGTCTTATTTTCGGGGAAACAGGGTATATATATATATATATATATATATAAATCACTGCTTGTTAATATTTATGATGTACTGAACTGAGTGCATTTGAACGTGATGTTAAGGTGGCTTGACATTTTTCCCAGGCCCCGGCATTTATTTTTAGGATTCAGGCCAGATCTGTGAGAGGGGAGTAATAAGATGGAAGTGTCTGATCTGTGATGATGGGAAAGGTTTTTACTGATGTTCTGTGCTAGTTACAGACCAGATGGTTTCATATCATAATGAAGAGAAAATATTTCACAACTCATTAGCTCCTTTAAAGGAACTTACAAGGATTTATGTGACATTGATTGTAATGCATGTTTGGAACCAGAGCCATAGTCAGATGAAACAGCGGTTATTTCTGATTCAGTGCTCAACAGAATTATTAATACAAAGTCTATGTATTTGTAATGGGACAGCGTAATTCAGCAAAAACATGTATTAAGGTCCCTTGCCACCTTCTTTGGCTCAATCAACTTTTTAAGCCTTCAGCTGCCACCAAGTGTGACATGTTCAATCAATGTTCTCAGCCAGTAGCAGTGAACAATGAAAAATGTCATGTTTAGAGGAGCAGATTTATGCTCCAACAGTCATGTGCTGTTTTGGGGAATACAGAGTACACAGCCTCAGAATAGTATTGTTCATAGCATTTAGAGATATACTTCACAGCAGCCATATAGATGATAGGAACATGTAGTCTGGAGATTTCTCATAGTCTTTTATGGGAGAGTGTTGTGTGCATGCTCTGTGACCTGTGAAGAGGTCACTGTAGAGGCCGGGGGAGAAGGTAAGCTGTAAACAGCCCTTATAATACAGATTCCCTTTAAAGAGGACCTGTCACCACTCCTGACCTGACTGTTTTAATAGCTCCATGCATTCCATATGTGATAACAATTCTGGAGCATCTATTCTTATGGCTCTATGTTGTGCCATTCCTTGTTTATTTCTACTAGAAGTTATGAATGAATTGCTAGCAGTCTGCAGTAAGGGTACAGAAGGGTGGTAACCAGTTGGGGGTGTACCTGCACAGACTCACTCTATCCAATCAGTGCTGCCATTGTCAGACTGTGCAGGTACACGCCCCCAACTGGTTACCACCCCTCTGTACCCTTACTGCAGACTGCTAGCAATTCATTCATGACTTCTAGTAGAAATAATAAAGGAAAGGCACAACATGGAGACATACGAATACATGCTCTGAAATTGTTATTACATGGGGAATGCATGAAGCTATTAAAACAGGCATGTCTGGAGTGGTGACAGGTCTTCTTTAAGGGTACATCTATATCTCATGTTTTTTGTTCTGTATTGGATACTACATTAAAAAAAAAACAGATACAAAACGGTGTTTTATTCATGCATGCTGCATTCATACTTTGCATAGAATCGAGTCTAGAAGTGAGGCATTTCATCAAAATGCTTGTTCAAAAAGGATGTTGCCAGTGATCATCAAATCCACATATATCGGCATACAGTATTTTTGGGTCCATGTAGTTCTCCCCAAATGTAAATGTAGCCTTAGTTCAACATTCTTCTTGTCATGTTCATTCAGAAGAAAGCAAAACATAGCAAGATTACTCCCAATTGAAGTCAAAGGAGATGTCTTCAAAGATCCACATCAACCTCTTGTAATGTTTTCATCTAGCAGTATGCATTTTAACCTGTAGCCACACAATATGTTGGTATCACTTCCACTGGAGAAAACATTGCAGCCTGAATATAACAATTGAAGACGATACAGCATTGTATGCATACACTACCACATGTATATCCAACCGAATTGTGGCTGTTGGTGAATATGAAGGGAAACAGCCCTTGGTATTTTCTAATAAACTAAACTATGCCTCGGGCTGAGTGATTTATACTAAGAAAGGATGGACATTGCCCGGTCTTCTTTTGAATGTCAGCTTACAATGAGATGAAAGTGACATATGAGAGGACAACAAAGCTCTCACTTGTGCACATATAAACAGAACAGGGGGGAATCATTGGTTACGGCAGTCATAGCTTTCTAGTTCGTTTCATCAACAGCCAGCAATTGTCTAGAATAGGAAAACAATTAGCTCCAGTTATGACTATGTCTAAGTCTTCCTCTGTTTCCTCATCCCTTGCTGCACATATTCAGACAATTCCTGGGTTTGTGCCACAATGTAATCTGCAATGTTTCAGTGATAAGGTAGAAGTGTTTAGCTTATACAGTCGTGTAGCATATGAGGACTGTATGGCAAATATTCCTGTCCTCTCATTCCATATCCTACTTTATCTCTAGTGGGTACCAGGCAGTGTACACAAGTGCAATGTATGGCATACAGTAGATATAGTCCGAGCAGTCAAATTCTATTGGTGATAAAGTCACCTGGTTAAAGGAACAATCCAACCAAACCATTCCAAGCAGGCTGTTATTCAAATATTAGATCCAATGTTCAGCAATAAAAATAAGCAGTGCTAGAGAACTCTATTGGCGGTCTAAGATCATAGACTTCACCAATGTGATGTGGATATATGAGAATATTATTGTGCTAGGATTACCCCTTTAATGGCAGTTCTTTATTCTGTTTATTCCAGTGATAACAGACATGAACATGCATAGGCAGGCACAAAGCACTTCTGTACACTTGGTACTGACTGAAGTGAGAGAAAAATGTGGAAGGGTACATCTACCTAAAGTTGTTGACAATAACGTATGTATGTCATAAAGTAACTAGTAATTCAATAAAGGAGTTTTCCGAGATTTTGATACTGATGACCTATTCTCAAGATAGGTCAGCAGTATCTGATCAGTGGGGGTCTGCCGTCAATCAGCTGTTTGAGAAGACATCAGCGCTCTTGTGAGCGTAGCTGCATTCTTGCAGCTTACCAGGTCCAGCACCATACACTGTATATCTGCTGTGCTTGGCATTAGCCCCATAAAACTGAATGGGGCTCAGCGTGATACCAAGCACAACGTCTATACAATGTACAACTGTGTGCTTGGTAAGCTGTGAGAAGGCAGCCCTAAGAAAGAAAGAACCAGCCCTGAACCTCACCTGGATCCACAGCTCTCCATCGATTGCTTCAGTTGGTCTACTAAAAGGATGCTTAACCTGCGGCCCTCCAGCTGTTGCAAAACTACAGCTCCCACCATGCCCTATCAGCTGTAGGCTTGTAAAGTAAATCTCGCATTAACTTCATTATGTAAAGATGACTTATAAATATAATGGAAAAACATAAACCTGGAAACATGTTCTTGGACCTAAAAGAGAACTATCATAAAATGAGCTAAATTATTTCAAAATCATGAAGAGGATTTTTCAGCTTCTCCTTGTAGACAAGATATATGGAATTCAATTTGAAGCCAATTGCAGATTTTTCGTTTCCATTGACTGACACAAATATCAACTAGATTTTCTAGTGGCATTTGAATATACTTTATAATCACTCATAAGACATGGTTTTGAATGGCCTTGCATGTCATGATGCATAATTGTCAACCTTGAATAATTCCCGAAAAATTGACTTAGTCCAAACATAAACTAATTTTTACAAAATATTCTGTACAGATGGGCTGAGTGGATAATTTGGAAATCACTACTAGAGTAAATATAAGTTTTTATTTATATATTTTTGGAAATAACTTACTCCGCTCCATTAAGTGGATATTAAAATGCAGATGACATTTCGGATGGCCCGTCGTGTCTGAATATTATTAGGAATTTTTTAATAAATTGAAAAATGTAAAACTTTCTTACTAATAAAACATCAGTAGCAATTCTGAGAAATAATTCATCTAAGAATCCCTTTGATGTCATTCCGAGGAAATGACAGCTTCCTTAACCAATATAGCAGCTTGTTTTATACTGTTCGGTTTCTCCATCAAACTTAAGTAATTTTAGTAAGATCCCTTGCATTGCTGATGGGCAAAACGCGTGGTCTCATTCTGATTACATATGACTTACTACCTATGCTGATTGAGGTGAGGCCCTTAGACCATCTTCGTTAACTAACTGAAGGATACTCATTTCTGTAATTCATCATGAAAAATATTATCAAACTAAGGATTTGATGGGAGGAAAATATATATGTAAATTCTGGAGCGGTCTATCAGAAATGTAGCTAAAAAAATTGGATGGAAAGTCATTTGCTGGAGAAAGTAGTTCCCATGTGTAACAGCGGCTTATTTGCAATTTTATTCGCAATATAGATTTACTTATTTAATATCAGATGAAGCTAACTTTGCAGATTATTATGGCTATACAAATTTAATGATTTTCTGCTGTATAATTTTGATAGGCAATTTTGTAACCTTTGAAACAGTTCTCACTAGAGTAAAATGTGAACACAATGTGAATGGTTTGGATGTGTTAACATTATCAACGGATATTGTATTTACTCATATGTCGAAATAGAATAAAATGTTACTTTACTGTAAAAAAGCTAAAGTTCTGTTACTGGCGCTAAGACTAAACTTCTAGATTAACATATCTCCTGGTGCAAATAATGTTTTATATCTACAAGACATCTCAAGCTGATGTACAAGAATAAATAACTTTGCTTCATGAAGTATAATCTGAAAAAGATGACATATTTCTGCTGTAGGTCCCCAAACCCTTTCAGTGAATATTCACAACCAGTGGTATAATGAAACTATCCAAATGGATAATGAGGTTTACTTTGTGTTGTGCTTGGGGGGTGGCTGTCACATATATCCTCTAAGGAAATCCAACATACATGAACAGTTAAAGGTACCACCAAATGAAATGTAGCCTACTGTATTTTATGTACATAAGCCACAGACAAGAACGTTTCAGCACACAGGACTTTCCCAAGCTGTATAAAGGCCTGTGTGCTGAAATGTTGGCGTTTTATGTTTCATGTGCTCCAAATAAAGTGGTTTATGCTTCATTTGGCGGTGCCTTAGACTTTTCTTGAAAGTTAGACTTCTTAAAATGTAAGTCTACATCATCTTAGCTAATGTCATTCCATCGTGTTTTAGAATTACATTGGATAGTAGGAAAAGTAAGTTTAAGCAAAGGACCACCCTTGAGCACTTGTGATATTTTGGAGAGCTGTGATTTTTTTGGAGTCAAGAGTATTTGCTTCATTTTTACATGCATTGAAGCCATACAAAATGTGCGCATAACCAATTTATTAGAAAGTCTAAAATATTGCATGTTATTATTTTCAGTTTCTTTTTGTATTTAACACTTTACTTTTCCATGATTTAGATTGATTTTGAAGATGTCATCGCTGAACCAGAGGGAACACACAGTTTTGATGGCATCTGGAAGGCAAGCTTCACCACCTTCACTGTGACAAAATATTGGTTCTACCGCTTGCTGTCTGCAATCTTTGGCATTCCACTGGCACTAATCTGGGGCATCTACTTTGCCATTCTGTCATTCCTCCATATCTGGGCTGTTGTGCCATGCATAAAAAGCTACCTGATCGAAATTCAGTGCATCAGCCGGGTCTACTCAATCTGCATCCACACGTTCTGCGACCCATTGTTTGAAGCAATCGGCAAGATGTTCAGCTTTGTTCGAATTTCTCTACGCAAAGAAGTATAAGTGACACTAAAAAGTGCAGATAGTCAGAATTTATGATTAAGTTTTAAAGTCATCAACATTTTATGAGCACTGATGTAAGATCAAAGAGTGTCACTCAAGTGTCTGCCCTTGGGCAAGTTGGTTTCCTCATAGAAGATTTTTTTGAAAAAAGCTGTTATCAGCCATATGAATCATTTTGTTGGCGCTGTGTGACATACAGTTTTTTCTCTTTTATACACATATTATATGACATGCTTACATGTTACAATCATAATTATGTTGCAAAAGAGTTGGTTTTATAGAAAATGGATTATTGGGTGAAAATTTTCTACAGTTTAGATGAGCAACACTAGTTTTAGGATTATGCCTTGAGATAATTTTTGGAACAAAAAAACAAAGCTATAGGGAAAAGGCAACAAATGTATATAGCTACATTTTGTTACTGAATTCTGTATACTGTCATTCAGAGGGTTCCTTCATGATTTTGGGACTAGTTTTGATCTGTTCAGTTTTGGTCAAGGTCCTAAAGCATGGAATTTTGCTAGAAAGTTACATACAGTATGACTGATCTTTCAGTGTCACCAAAGAAGAGTTTTATGAGAATACTCAACAGTGGTCCTGTGATACATATATGAAACACTGATGAATACCTGCTTATTAATACAAATTTTCTATTAGCTATTTAACATTTTTCAAATCATAAGGTAACTATCAGTTATTGGATGTTTCAGTACCTGCTTTTGAAAATTACATAGACAGTTCTAGCCCTCTTCTGCCATTCCATGTCCCACCACTCTTTTCCAAGAATGTCTTTTTATGCAGATATTATGTACTTTGTGAGAGTCTATGCCATTTATAAAAATGTATATTTTGCTATGACCATCATACACTGTAAAGAATTAACCTGAAATGTATTTCATTGTGCAGGATATTTATGAAATCAGTGGCTGCAAATTAAAGCCTGTCTCTGGCTGATATACAATAATACTAACTCCAACATATACCATGTACTATACAGTATGCTTGATTTCTGAAGACTATAGTGGACGTTCTTTGTGTGTTTATTCCAAAGATTTTCATTCATTCACTTCTGCCTTCAACACAATTACATGTTTTACTATTATGGAATATAAAGTGAAATAAATGTACATAAAACACATATTCACATGAGTGGGTGAAATACCGCCTGCCTGTAAGTCATGTTATGTGTGCAAGGTGTAAGCTGAAGTGCTTTCATTACTAATACACCTAAAAAAGAAGATTGTGCCCTTCTGTCTACTGAAGATTCACTACTAGGGACTGATTTAGTGTGTTTGTGCTATTCTTACACTATATATATATACTAAAGTTTTGATTATGTCTATGATGTATGCTGCTTCCATGTGAGCTGACTGTCAAGATTTTTATGTGGAGTTCACACATCAAAACTCATCTTATAACTCATTGATTTCTTAGACTATAAGGATCTATAAAACATTCATATGAACAGCATATTCAGGGCAGAGATTTTAAGTGCAAAATAACAAAATAAATATATATAGAGAATAATAGAAATATGTAATTGCTGATTACAATAAAACATTCAAAATTTGGTTACTTTGTCACCATGTGCCTATATGACTTTGCTGGGTAAACGTGTTTCGATAAAAGGGGCCACCAATCATGCCATCATGATTCTTTATGAAGGGGGGTAGCTGTGAACTGTAGTAGTAGCCTTTAGAAATGTGAAGTGCCTTCCACTTTAGCGGCTCATACAAAGTTAGGAATATGAATACCAGTTATAGTCAACTTACATGGCAGTGATAGTAAGTTTTGTACACTTCGTTAGCTAGCAAACACAAGTAATAGTAGAATATATAACACGCTATGCAGACAAAAAGCAGGGATGTTTCCTACATCAACTAATTAGATTTCCGTTAATTTCTAGTGAGCTTGGGCCTAGGCTGCTGGAGCTCTCTGGATCCAGCATTGCTGGACAGTAGCGTAATGACCACTGGTCGCTACCCGGCAAATGTTCCAGGATTTGGGCAAATGCCACTACACGCTGCGCTTTTGGTCCGTCCAACTCCCAGCATTGTCCACCAGCTGGGACTGCAGGTCCATAATACTGGTGCATTTCTACACTGTATTATGACTGCAAATCTTGACCATGGGTTTGCTCATTTAAACAAACCGCATCAAAGCTCCTTTTGATGTGCTTGGGTGATGTGACCCATGGATGATAAGACTTGCGGCTCTAATAAGAGCACAAAAATAAGCTTATATTATGCTATTATTGGCCCTCCAGTGAACAGTGACCTGCAGCTGTGATGAAACTACGACTCCAATCATGCTCCATTCATTTCTATGGAGTTCTGAGAACAGCCAAGCAAGTGTGCATCTTGGGAGTTGTAGTTTTACCACAGCTGGAGTCCTGGAGGTTAGCCATCACAGGCTTAGGGTATACTAGAAGAAATCAACCTAATTGGCCGCTATGGACTGCAGCTCCACTGTTGACCTGCACTTGCTATCATAAGTAAGGACCAGCACTTCCTGTATATATTTGCACCAGCAGTTGGTTTTATCACACTAGACAGAACTAGAATTTATTTAGCAGTTAAACTTTCACAGAATAGTAGGCGCTTTCTATTAAATGTTGCACTTTCATTTTTCAGCTTATCTCTTTATACTGTTACAACATAGGTTGAGTCTTGTTGAGATCTGCCATGTCACAGTCTCATCAGTTGGGTCTCAGTGAATCCTTAGAAACAGATTGCAAAAGGTCATTTTTATAAATCACAGCTTGTATTCTGTTGGTAAGGAGCAACTGGAGAAACACCTGATCTCAGCAAGACTGGACTAACATTTTGAAATGTTGGCCTTAGTTTCTCAAAATTGTCATTTATTACTTCTTTATATGCTCTTGTAGGTTTAGAGAATACTAATGTCAGTTATCTGTTGTTTTATAGACATAAACACCACACATGTATAAGTACATCAACATTTTACAACAAAATCAGCAAATGGTCTCATATAAAACCTAGTGCAGAACAAACTGAATGTTTTCCATAGCAAGTAAGCAGAGTACTAACCTGCACTTACCACAAGCTACAATGCATTGCTTTGATGTCTCCTACACCAGTCTGGATTTCCTATGAGTAAGATGCGCCTAATTTATTAAGAGACAAATGCTTCTTAATAAATTAGGCACATTTCTGACCATCTGTGTCCCGGAAACTTAAATCTACACCAGCTAGGGCTGGTGTAGACGAGCTGTAGCTTATGACAGTTTCTGGTGTGAATTGTAGTAAATCCTGTGAGCTACGGGAGGCTCCAACCCCTCCCACTAGGCCCCACTACTTTTCTTACCACTTTGGAAAAGGGTTGAGTAGGTCAAAAAGTCACAAATTATGGTACAAATATGGAATGTCCAATAATGGCGTTTCATACACCAGATGTGATCTGTTTTGCTCTGGCGCATCTCTGGCCGTCTAGGTGGCAGAAAGTGAAATTTTTGCTAGCTACGAACTGGCATATATTTGAGTTAAAATTCACGCCAGTCTCTGGAGGCTATGCCCCTTCTCACCCATGTCACCTCTGCTTTTCGGAAAAGTGGCAAAAAGTTCAAAGAAAATTGGTATAAAAAGGGCATGCACAAAAAATTCTACTTAAAAAATAAATATTGATAAAGTCTCCCAATGTATTTTGTAAATCTGTGGTTTTCTTGTACAAGACGGTTAAGGCTAGTTTCATAGTTGTGGCACAGCATTCTGACTGGCTTTTCCGGCAGAGAACAGCCTGCTGGTGTTCTCCGGATCCGACATTGCTGAATGTTACTGGAATGCAGCCGGCTCGAGATCCTGCTCCTACCCGGTAGATTTGGAAAGAAAAAAAATGTTGCACACAACCGTTTTTTTTTCTGGACAATCCCCAACAGGCTTATTTCACATCTAGGCTGTGCCGGAGATGTGAAATAAGCCTTATAAAAGCTGTCGGAATATGGTGGCAAATCTTACCATAATCAATAAAGTGGCTTCTTCATCCTTATCCTTATTGTTGACATATGGTAAGGAGTTATTTGTTTTAATGTGGAGAGGAGCAAAACTTTGTGCATTCTATATTTCTAGTCAGCCTATAAGCCAGTGTCACAGACGTTATATAGATGTGTGTGTTTTTCAATACAAATATCCATACATCAAAGTGTATGGGCACAATTCATATATGTATACATATATGGACAGGCATGTATACGTCTGCACACACCTTAACAATGTGGTACTCTGCCCTCCGCTCAAGGGCTAAATGAAAAGTGGAGTTTCGGATTCCTAAGGAACCCCATTAAGATGTTTTGTGATGTCAGATCTGTTCTTCCAGCACAAGCGGTATGTAAAGATGAATTGTGATTTGCTTCTGATAGGTATACTGGATATAAAACTTCTTCATCGCTACACAAGAATGATTTTTTGCTACACAATGACAAGTGACTTCTGGAAAACTGTTATGTACTCAAATGTCATGTAAGCTACTTACTTTCAATGTAAAGGCATTGCTGATTGGAACATAGTGCCATGTACAATGTAACACATACTGCATGTATCAATGTACAAGGATAGATGTGCACAATAAAAGGTTTAACATGTTTAGAGTAAGTTATTTGATAAATGTTTGGAAACGTGTCACCTAAAAATGTCAGCATGATTTGTTCCATGGGTTGTGAGCTGCACTTCCATAATTCACAGTATACACAGAAGGCCTACCTGATAATCATGTTGGGATTGGTTGAGTTATGTTAACAAAAGGTTTAGTTTTAATAACCCAAAGCAAGTGTTACACTCAGGAGAAGACACTGAGCAAAATCTACATATAAGGCAATGTTGTGCAGGACTTACTTTCATTCGCTTTATGAAAGGAAACTTTTTAAAATGCTCCTCTAAAAAGCCTTTTAAAACTACACAAAACTTTATTTATGAGTTAAGTCAAATGTCCTATTCACACTACTAATAATATCTCCTGACAACATCAATCACATTACTGTTGTAGTATGTTGCTGCACATTAACGTACTGTACAGTGAAGTTTTATGAGTTCTGGTAGACAGGACGTGATATAACAAGTGGTCACTCAAAAAAACTGAAAAATAATCCTTATTTAACTCTGTATGGCTGTAATATGTTTGGAGGTTCATAATCACCTCTTCATCAGACACAACAGATATATAATTTTTGCCAAATCTTTGCCAAAGAGACACTTTTTTGGCATCTCAGATACATGGTACCCAATGGATATACATTCGGCATGTATGCCAGGAGCATGTGTACACAGCACAGCAATAAACAGATGTATTCAGTATAACCTGGAGAAGAAATTACAAACTATTATTCATAATTCAACTGGTTCTGATTGATTGATTAATTGACCGAATGCAGTAAAGCAATATTGGAAATAATTATGGTACATGACGATACACTTTGATAATTGGATTAATCCACACCAGAGGATTCCAACCAAGCATGGTTCTCTTAAGCAAGGGACCTGAGAATCACATGTGGCTCCTAAGACAATGAGAAACACTGGGCTATCTTTATGTCTGTGGCAAGCACAGGCCACTGGCATAAGTGTCTAAAATAATTTTAGGGTCTAGGGTCTGAATTATATGTGGATTCTGATATCTGGAGTCTGAATTAAATAGGATCTTTCACCACTCCTGACTTGCCTGTTTTAATAGCTTCATCCATTCCCCATGTAATAACAATTCTGGAACATCTATTTATATGTCTGTATGTTGTGTAATTCCTTTATTATTTCTACTAGAAGTTATGAATGAATTGCTATTTGTCTTCAGTAAGGGAACAGAGGGGAGGTAACTAGTTGGGGGTGTGTACCTGAACAGTCTGAACATTCCAGCACTGATTGGCTAGAGTCAGTCTGTGCAGGTACACACCCCCAACTGGTCACCTCCCCTCTGTACCTTTACTGAAGGCAAATAGTAATTCATTCATAGCTTCTAGTGCAAATAATAAAGGAATGGCACAACATAGAGACTAGATGTTCCAGAATTGTTAGTACGTGGGGAATGCATGGAGCTATTAAAACAGGCATGTCAGAAGTGGTGAAAGGTCCTCTTTAATGTTTGTGGTATTGGGTCTGGGGTCTTGATTAATTTTGCTGTGGCTTGAGTGTTACTAGTGTTACTAATTTCTAGTTTTTTTTCTTTTTTGAGAATATTTTTTTGCAATGGATTCCCTGAGAATTTTCCTTCCAGGGGTTCCTCCGTGCTAAAAAGGTTTGGAAACCTCTCAAATTTATCACAAGGTGGAATTTTTCAAGTCAGTTTTTGCAATTGTATCAAATTTATCAAACATCACCAGTTGTTTGGTGCAGTTTGATATATGTCTAGAGGTAAAACATCCAGTTTTCATGCCACCCCACCTCCCTTTCTGTAGTCAGCTTGCAAAGATTGTGCTACAATTGTGCAAATTTTTCATTTCTTCGTACAGTGCTACACTGAGATCTTGGGTGTGTCAGGTTTCACGTGACCGAGGATCGCAGTGTAGCACTGCAGCCACAGAAACAAATAGGGTTACAATATTACTCATACGTTAACCATGACCCTGACCCCAGAATTTCAAAAATCCATCACCAGTCATGCCCAAGATCACCATGTACCCCTAGCCTAAATTCTGGCCTACACCTCATTATCACAGCTAACCACTCCCACTTTTCAAAACTGGAGTGAATGGTGTAAGATTATAATGTCACAAATTTTTGCGCAAGTATGCCCAAAAAGTAAAAAAAAAGCCCCCTTGTGACTTTTTGAAGCCAGAATTCTGGAGCGCAGGGCTTGGTAAATCCCTCCCTCTAATGTCTAGTGATGGTATTTTGCTATAAATATTTAAAAATGGATGTGAAACTGCAGTTATGATGAGAACACTGGAGAGATGACCGTACTGGAATGGTGCAACAGAAGCTATACATGTTTACCAGAGCAGGCAACTTTTCTTCTAAAACAAAAACAGCCATTATTTGGGAGATTGTTCACACTGTAACCTTAGTTTCATGTTCTTAGGATAGGTTCACATATGCAGCAACCAAGTCTGGTACTCTGTTAGGGCAGAGAAACAGACTACCAGATGTTTCAAATCTTGCAAAGTTGGATACTGGAGCACATCATATTGACTGTAATGAGATCTGAAGGGGATCCAAAAGCTTACATTTATGCCGGAAAGCTGCCGGATCGTCATAAGATCCCAGTACAATATGCAAGATATTGTAACTCTGTGGGTCTGTTCCTCTACCGAAGTTGTTTGCCGCATATGTGAACATACCCTTAGTTGACATTAACAGAACCCAGTGTAATCTTCCATTTGATGTAGCCCAGACGCCTCAAGATTTGAGATTTGTCCTCAGAAATGCACTTCTGCTTATCATTTCTGCGACACAGATATTTTGAGTTGCTGTCAGCTTGATCCAGGCTTGCCATTTTTCTCTGACTGCTCTCATTAACAAAGCATTCTTGCTCACAGAATTTGGGTCACTGGATTTTTTTCTCTTGTTTTCTGTAAACTCGTGTTACTCTGGTCACTGTCTGTTAAAATCTTGACAATTATGCATGAAAATCCCAAGTGATTCATTTCCGAGAGTCTCCATGGACCCTCTCTGGCACCAACAATTATTCCATGGCCACAATTGCTGAATTCACATCTGTTTCCCATTCTTTTTTTTTTTTTTCATTTGAGCTACTACTGAGCCAGTAATGACTGACTGCAACTTCTGCACCCCCTTTAACCGTGCCCCTTGTTGATTAGATATTTTCATTAAAATGACTGTACAGGGGTACTGCAGCTCAGCTCCATTGAAGCAAATGGAAGTTATATGTAATACTTTTACTGTGGCACTGTGTTGTGGAAAAATAAAGAAGCCATGTTTTCCTAATTTTAGTCAACCCCTTTAAAGGAATGAGTATAAGCAGCTCTATTATATAGAGTATAGCAGTCAATACGTATATAATGGAAGTGCATATACAAAGCTTCTAAATACTAAATAAAACATCAAGGTTTTTTAATCTTTTCAGCTTTTCAGACATCACCATTTATTTCTTAGATGGTATCCTAAGCTTTACGCACGTACAGTATGTGCCAAACAGTGCCTAGTAAAATGTTCACTAACCTTATGAGGAAATATTTGATGAGTGAGACTCCTACAGAGTCTCAATGAATTTGGCCTTGTTACTAAACAGATTGTTATACTGTATCTCTAACCAGAGAACAAAAAGTTACCATAAGTAAAAATAAATGTCTGTAGTAATGTTCTTAACAGGAAAATCCAAACTTTTTTGGGGCATTCATGGAATAAGGATAGTAAAAAATAAGTACCGTATTTTTCGCTTTATAAGACGCACCTGAAAAAATATATATTTTTCATCACACCTCATATCAGACCCCCCCATAAATTTCAGGGCATCACATCAGACCCCCATATCAGCCCTCCATGTCAGACCTCAGATCAGCCCACTCTTCCCCCATATCAGACCACTGTGCCCCCATCAGACCTCAGATCAACCCCCATATCACCCCACTCTGCCCCCATATCAGCCCACTCTGCCTCCATCAGACCTCAGATCAGCCCACTATGCCCCCATATCAGCCCACTGTGCCCCCATCAGACTTCAGATCAGCCCACTATGCCCCCATCAGACTTCAGATCAGCCCACTGTGCCTCCATCAGACTTCAGATCAGCCCACTATGCCCCCATATCAGCCCACTGTGCCCCATCAGACTTCAGATCAGCCCACTATGCCCCCATATCAACCCACTGTGCCCCCAATATCAGCCCACTCTGCCCCATGAGACCTCAGATCAGCCCCCATATCAGCCCCCTCTACCCCATCAGACCTCAGATCAGCCCATCAGCCCCCATATTAGACGACTGTGCCCCCATCAGACCTCAGATCAGCCCACCCAGCCCCATAAGGATAAAATAAAAAAACTCTCTCACCTCTCCTGCGACGCGGCTCCGCTCCAGGTCCGGCGCTCCTCTGTCTTCTCCTGCCGGTGCTGCACTGTCACTTGACTGCGTGCAGCGCCAGGTCATAGTGCGCGCACTACATCCTGACCCTGTACGCGATCAGGACAGTACAGAGCCAGCCCTGGGAAGACAGAGGAGCGCCGGACCTGGAGCGGAACCGCGGCATAGGAGAGGTGAGGAAGTTTTTTATTTTATCCTTATTGGGCTGGTGGGCTGATCTGAGGTCTGATGGGGGTCCTGGCACCTAATATATACTGGTGAGCGCTTCCATAATGGAAGCGCTCACTTGTATTCACTTTATAAGACGCACAGCAATTTTCCCCCTACTTTTGGGGGGAAAAAGTGCATCTTATAAAGCGAAAAATACGGTATATGGATTTGAAAAGGTCTACGTTTGAAAATTAGATAAAATAGATGTCAATACAAATTTCTCATAGTTGATAATCCTGTGTTTGTCCTCAACATAGGATAAGGGACCTATGTTCTGGGACCCACACCAGCAAACATTTAGGGCATATTTTGTGGATATGACATATCTGTCTATGATTCGAATATCCTGCTAAAGGGTAAGGATGAGTGAATCAATTCTAAATAAATCGGGTTTGTTATGAACTGGCAGGTTTCACAGCCCAGTGGGTCAATGTTTTTTCATGGCAGCAGAGAGGCAGCATCAAGGCCAGGTCCTATGGACACCTTTATATTTGTGTCGGTCTAGTTTCCACATCAGGCACTTATATACCAAGGAGGGCAAGGAGGTCAGCGACAATGGCAGCAACATCATGATGAGCTGTCTTTGGGGAAAATTACACATGCTCACTGCTTCTTTACCTGACAAAAAAGTCTTGCATGCAGGACTTCTTTGTCTGTTCTTTTTAACAGAATCTTTGACAGCGGCCTGAACACAGATGTGAATGGATGGTATTAGAACAAAGTATTGCATCAGATGCACATTTAACACCCATGTGCAGTGCCACTACATAAACATAGCACTTGAATGCTTATAACACAAATACAGCACCCAATCTAGTTCATTACATAAAACAACACCAGATACAAGTTTATAAGTCAAATACAGCATCCAAACCAAGTTCACTGCATAAATACAGCACCAGAACCAAGCCTATAAGTCAAATATAACACCAGAACTAAGTTCACTGAATAAAACAGCACCAGGACCAAGCTTACAAGTCAAATACACCACCAGAACCAAATTCACTGCATAAATACAGCATCAGATCCATGCTCATTACACAAATACAGCACCAGAACCAAGTTCACTACATAAATACAGCACCAGAACCAAGCTCATAACACAAATATAGCACCACAACCAAGCTCATAACACAAATACAGCACCAGAACCAAATTCACTGCATAAATACAGCATCAGATCCATGCTCATGACACAAATACAGCACCAGAACCAAGTTCACTACATAAATACAGCACCAGAACCATGTGCAGTAGCTATATACATCACTAGATTTTAAAAGTTCAGTACAGATACCCTTTGAGTAGTCAGGTCAGCCCTCGCCATATAAGCTTGTACAGTGTGAAACTACAGCTCCCAGTATGGACTGAACAGTTGTAAAGGTGTGCTGGGAGTTGTTGTTTCACAAAACAGCATGCTACCACCCATCATCAGCTGTCGCTCATCCAGGCGACAACGCATAATATGCTGTCACTGGCAGAATAATCTTTTTCATTTAGTGACTTACAGGTGACGTCTCTTCCTGAGTTCTTCTCCATCTGGTTCAGACCACCATGATGACACCGCCTTGTTCCAGTGGACGTAGATACAATTGAGTGCACAGGCTACAAAAACCAGCAGCCCTAAATATCAAAGACTGGCCCAAGGAGCATATGCTACCCGGACGCCCCTACCCAGCCCACCCCTGATGCTAGACTTTGTATCTATTAATTCAATCTACATCTAAATATATCTTCCTCCACAATCACTACACTATCCCTACAAAACCCTAACATGGCTGTCATGTGTCTGTAATTGGTGTCTTTCAGAAATGGCAGACATATCCTATCACATCAGTGGCTTTACAATGGAATCTGTGCTATAGAGCTAACACAGAGCCTGACAGACCGGCAATATCCTCACTCCTGATTGGTTGTCACGATGGCTGCCTTGTTTCCCCCATGTGTGTACTAAATTTTAAAAGGAAAATGGTGTGCACCATTTTGCATGATTCGTTAGAAGCGAAATGCCAAAACTTTGCCTTCGCCTAGAAGAAGAATTTTTGTGACAAATCTGTTTAGAATCAATTTCCTTATCTCTAATAATGACCTAATTGACTAATCTTAAGAATTTAACTGGAAATTTATCATCGAATGGTGTTAAAAAGTCGCAAACTATGGGTATCATTTACTAACAAAAATCCACGTGTTTTTGGTGTATTTCTGGGGCAGATTGTGGTGCAAAGGTTATTTGCTCCTGATCTGCTCATGCCAAGTCTAAAGAAGGGGACATGGCGTGGGTGGGGCAGGGGACGGAACGGCCTGTTTTAGGCGTAGAAAATAGTCTAAAATTAAGCCAGCAGGAAAACTGTCATAGATTTAGACTGGCGGTGGATGTGCCAAAGTTACGTAGAGGCCGTCGCCTCTTCATAACTTCGCCAAATCCACCGCCAGCGCATGGGGTTATTAAGACCTGTGTCTAAAGCATCAGTCTTGATAAATGCCCCCCTATGCAACTTTTTAACAGCAACTTTTAAAAAAATTGTGGCATCTGAAGGGGGCGTGGCAAGGGCGGGAAGGGGTGTGGTCAGTTGGCCTGATGAATTTCTATTTATTTATGTCAGTTTTCTGGCGCAAATGAAACTAGAAATGTATGGCAGCTCTGAGCTGTCACAGATTTCTGTTTAGGCACATGGACTGCAGGAGGATGTACCTAATTTTTGATGAGGTGTGCTTTGTAGTACTGTATATTTTCATATTTAGATTTTATTCTGACCATTTTTATAAAAAAGGCTGAAGCTTACATAACCTACATATTTCTAATTATCTAAATGTCTCTATACAGAGAATGAGCATCTTTTGGACACCTTGTATTTAGCGCAAAATAGAAATGCTAGTTTTTTTTATTTCTAGAGCTCAGGAAATCATAGATAACTGTAGCACAATTAAAAGGACTATTAATTCATGGATGAAAGATAGTCATATCCAGTTTGAATAAATATTGAAAAGAATTTACAGGTCCATAATCTCAAAATTGGCCTTCAGAGAAAATAATAGTTGTTTGGTTTGACAAAGTTCGGTTCGGTTCGATTCGGCGAACTTTCGTGAAATTCGGATTCGTACGAACCGAACCTAAAACGAACCTTGCTATAACGGCTGATCAATTGCAGCTACAATAGTGGGAGTCTGATAGGGTATAGTTTCGTTTAGTTGCAGTTGCTATTACAATGAAAAAAGTGGAAAAAATCAAAGTGCAAAAATAGTGAAACCTCAGCCAGGTCGACAACATTTGACAGCATTGAAGATGTCCGCTGGAGCAGCATTGCCGGCAGCATTGCCTTGGACCCAGTAGGGTGGAAAACAGACATTTGACAGTGGAACCAGCAGCAGTAATAGTACTGTATTGGACCCAGTATGGTTGAGAACGGACAATTGACGGAGGAGGAGGAGTCAGCACTTGATTGCACCCAGGCCAGTATGGTTGAGAAGAGACAAGTTGAGGAGGAGGAGGAGGCAGCACTTGATTGCACCCAGGCCAGTATTGTTGAGAAGAGACAAGTTGAGGAGGCAGCTTCAGCAGCTCTTGATTGCACCCAGTATGTTTTGGACAGTATTCTTTTGGACCCAGAAGGACAGCCTGAGAGCGCCGGGCCTGACATCGGTGGTAAGACACCGGGGCAGGTTGGACTGCAGTCAAAGCGGCGGATGGTTGCAAGGTGGTGGAGGCAGAACTTGTGCTTCCCGCTGCTGGCCCCCTAAAGCACCGTGGAGGTGACAGTGGCAAGAATGGGCCAACTTCCTGATGGTCTTCTGGGAGGATGTTGACCCAGTGGGCAGTAACAGACATGTACTGCCCTTGCCCATAATTAGAGGACCAGACATCAGCACTCAGGTGCACGGTCTTGGACACCGAGAGTCCCAATGAGTCGCCAACCTTTTTCTGAACATTACTGTGCAGTGATGAGACTGCTTTGCCAGAGATGTAGTGGCGGCTGGGGGCTCGCCATCTGGGGTGCGCACACGCCATGAAATCCCTGAAAGGCTGGGAGTCCACAAGGATACCCAATTGGATGTGACAGTGGAGAAAACCTTACAGGATGGTGACCTCACTTTGTCAGCTAAAGCTTCTAGCCAGGAGAGACATGAAACCAGAGGGATGACTGAAACAGCCAGAGCCTTTCCTAATATGGACTTTGTAACTTTTTTTAACTTTTTAAATTTTTTTTTAAACTTTTTTTATACCTTTTTTTAAACTTTTGTTTTTTACTTTTTTTGTTGCGGCTAAATGGGGTTGATGGCACCCAGCAGAGCAGCAACGTGTAGCGTGTACTCTTGGTCACGGGACAGGAGCTTATAGCCAACACCTCCTCTGGAGTCTCACCCGCTGACTTTAGTGGACTTCCTCCTCCTCCTCCTCCTCATCACTAAAAAGTGGTAGAGACTCCAAGGGCAGATCAAGGTTTGCCAAGAGTTCCCTGGCAGAAGGTGCCCCAAAGGTGAGAGGTTCTGTTTGTTTGTTAACCTGATGTACCTTGATATTTGCAGCACGGTGTTGGTGAACGGCTGGAAAACTGACCCCTTTCCGGTTTGCTCCAGGGTCAGACAAGGCTGCCCTATATCACCTCTCCTTTTTGTTTGTGTTATAGAACTCTTCGCCGGAGTCTATCCGGCAGAATGGAGAGATCAGAGGGATCACCGCACCAGGACACTTCGAGGTCAAGTGCTCGCTGTACATGGACGACGTGACCATCTTCTGCGCTGACCGGCGTTCGGTGACTGCACTCGTCCAGACCTACGAGGAGTTCGGACAAGCTTCAGGGGCCAAAGTCAACTGCGGGAAGTCGGAAGCCATGCTCTTCGGGGACTGGCAACTGGCTTCTTCTGCCCCCTTCACCTTTACCGTGAAACCAGACTTCATCAAGATCCTCGGAGTCTGGTTCGGGAAGGAAGGCGCAGCCCTCAAGTCTTGGGAAGAATGCTTGGCCAAGGTGAATCAACGGATTGGACTATGGAGCCTCAGTTTTTTTAAAACTTTTTTTATAACTTTTTTTAAACTTTTTTTTTTTACTTTTTTTTGGCTGTGGGGTGACGTCACACATCTCGATTTTCACAGAAAACCAGGATACAAGGGATTATAGGAGTAATAATCCCTTGTATCCTGGTCTATTCTGTGAAAAAAGTACAGTTTTGCGTCGCCGTTGTAATTTTAACCAGATTTTTTACGAACTTTCTCAAAGTTCGGTTCGGTGACGAACCGAACTTTTGGCAAAGTTCGTAAAGAATCTGGTTCGTTACGGTTCGGTTCGCTCATCCCTAGACAGATCTCAAATGTATGTGCTGATGTGGATTGCAGGACATCAGAGCTTCCTTTTTCTACTGCCTCTATGTTTGTGTCTTTCTATTAGTACTTGTAGAGGGGCACAAAGGTTTACATGCATTGTTTAATGGTTTTATAATGCCTCCAATCAAACATGATAAAAATCTGTCTTGAGTTGTACCTCCAGCCAAAGATGCATGGTCCTGGAGCATCACATGAAGCAACTGTGTGCCAACCCTTTAGTGTAAGCTAAGGTATTTGTGACAGAACATACAGTACCAAACAAACCAAAATTTAGACACAACTTTTCATTCCGTGGTTGTTTTTTCCTACATTGTAGATTCATATTGAAGACATAAAAATGAGGAAGGAATTAATATAGAATTAAGTAGTAAATACAAAAGTGTTAAATGGAACCTGTCATCGACTTTATGCAACCCATACTAACGGCAGTATAAAGTAGAGACAGGTGAGTTGAGTTGGTTGCCGAGAACCAACATCACAATCATTGCAGACTGGGCCTGGAAAAGAGTCCTGGCCACCTGAGAAGAGTCATGGTTATTCATGAATTCCTGCTCTCCCTGCCCACCTCCTGATGACTGACAGTCTTCTACCTAGTTTTTTCCTTTTGTGTCTAGGAGAGAACTTCCAACCATCAGCAGATGGACAGGGAGAGCAGGAGATTAGTAATAACCATGACTCTTCTCAGGTAGATTTGACTCTTTTCAAGGCCTGGGCTGCAATGATTATGATGCTGGTTCTCAGCAACCACTTACTTTTAGCTCATGAGTGACACACTTCTGAAATCAGCATTTCTGTCACTAATTTATGCTCAGTGACGTTAGCATAAAGTTCATGACAGTTTCCCTTTAAACAAAGCAGAATATATTTTATATTTTGATGACAGTGTTGCACACTCTTTACATTCTCTCAATTAGCTTCATGAGGCAGTTGCCTGGAATGGTTTTCCAACAATCTTAAATTAGTTCCCATAGGTGCTGAATACTTTTTGGCTGCTTTTCCTTCATTCTTTAATCCATCTCATCCCAAACCATCTCAATTGGGTTAAGGTCAGGTGATTTTGGAGGCCATGTAATCTGAGCCATCACTCCCTCACTCTCTTTCAAATAGCCCCTACATAACATGGAGGGCTGTTTAGGGTCATTGTCCTATTGAAAAGCAAATAATGGTCCAACTAAGTGCAATCCAGATGGGATGGCATGCCGTTGCAGAATACTGTTGTAGCCATGCTGGTTAAGTGTGCCTTGAATTTTGAATACCAACAAAAATGTCACCTGCAAAACATTCCCAAAGAATCACACCTCCACATGTGAAAAAAAACATCTGTTCATCTTTTCTGCATCTCACAAAGACATTGTGGTTGGAACCAGAAATATCAACATTTTGACCCATCAGACCAAAGCACGGATTTCCACTAGCCTAATGTCCATTCGTTGTGGGTTTTTTTGGCCCAAGCAAGTCTCTTTTTCCTCTTGTTCCTTAGTACTGGCTTATTTTCAGGAATTTGACCATAAAGGTCTGATTCTTGAAGATTCCTCTAGATAGTTGATGTGTCTGGTACTTACTCTCTGTAAAGCATTTATGTAGGCTCAGGGCCGGTTTTAGATAAAATGTGGCCCTGGACAAAAATATTGTAATAATGTGCTAACAACACAGTTACATTCTGTCAATTCCGACCATCCCTCACAGATTTACACCCCATAAAGCTCCTCATAGAGTTCTTCACCTCATGGCCCCAGAATACGCCATATGCCTCCTCCCCTCACACAATGAGTTCCCCTCACTCACCGCATCTAAGAGTGTTAAAAACCGGAAGCGCGGGATTTCTTTTCAGGCGCGCTTTCCCCCAGCAGAGATTGGGGAAAGCACCCTGTTCTATAAATAAGGCCACAACCTGTACTAGGCTTCCAGGCTCACTGTTAGTATATCCCAGTTCAGCCTACTAGATGGCAGCACTGAACTGTGATATAGTGATTTCTATACAGACTAATGGAGCAATTTACATCTGATTGTAGGTCGTGGTGCACTTGGGTGACTTAACAAAAAGTAAAACAAAATTTTAAAAGTTTTGAAAATATAAAAAAACTTAAAAATTAAAATTTTCCACATTCCTATAATTAAAAAAGTAGCATTATGGGCATTGCTGCATGCAAAAACGTCCATATTAAAAGTTAGCCTATATGGTGAATGGCATAACAGAAAAAAATTTAAAAAAGGGCAGATTCACGTTTTTTTCATCACTTTATCTCCCAAGAAAATTTAATAGAAAGTAATCAAGTCATACACACCCTAAAATGGTATTGTCAAAAATGACAGATCATCCCGCAAAAAATGAGCCCCACATATCTCCATGGACATAACTATAAAAAAAGTTATGAGGGTCAGAATATTGCAATGAAAAGAAAAAAAAACATTTTTTTATATTAAGTGAGTCCTGATGAGGCTTAGCTTGCTGCAGTGAGGGGTGCTGTTATGGTTGCCAAGTTAAAAAGGTTGGTGTGGGTTAATGCAGGTGTTATTTGATCATATTTTACGCTTTGCATTTTCTAAAAAAAAAAATCTATCTTTTCACTATTGGGGACACTCTGTGTATTTAAGTTTTACTTACTCACAACCATCTACATTAAAGGCAAGAACCTTAACCACTGGGCTATAGAGCTCAGTATTAAGTCATTGCTGAAAAAAATCTCATAGAAGTTTCTCTCATATTAAAAACCTCATAGCAGTTTAGCTTGTATTATGCAAGAGAAACTTCTATGAGGTTTTTCAACACTGACTTAGCACTGTGCTCTTAGCCCAGTGGTTAGGTTTCCTGTCTTTAATGTTGATGTGTTGTTGGGAGTTCAAATCCCCACAGAAAAATAAAAAAAACAGAGTCTAAATTAGTCATATATATGTATACACGGGGTGTCCCCAAGCATAATGAATTGCTTGGGAATACCCCTTTCAGTTCATAACACTGACTCCCTATATGGATATAACCATATATGGAGTCACAGTAGGGACTCCTAAGCTTGGAAATTCCAATTCAAGCCACTTTCATAGTATTTCATGTTTTTTTTTTTTTTTTATGATTGTACTTGAGGATATGCAGTATCCCAGACCTGGGACAAGCTGTAATTGTTTGTTATGTTTATGCTATGTTATGTCTGCCAACAGATGAGGGTTGGTCCTCAATCTACAAGTACCTGTTAATGCCATTTGACCAGCCACCATACCTCCTCATCTGTTGCCTGAGACTTTTATACATTTTCTTGTGGCCTGATTCTTCAAATTTACTTTTCACTGCACCGATCCCCAGGTAGCAATTGCCTGAGGGAGTATACCGTGACATGACACCACATTAGAGCCACTACCACTCGCATCCTCTGCACCAGCTCTCAGTGACTCAGATACCTTCAAAATTCTGGAAAATTTCCGTATTGACTGACCTTTGTGTCTTAAACTGATGATAGACTGTTGTTTCTCTTTACCTAGTTGAGTGGTTCTTGCCATAATGTAGATGAGAACAGTAGTAGAATAGGGCTAAACACTGTACGGAACCCAATCCTACCTCTGCACAACACAACTAATGGTCTCAAAAACATTATGAAGGCAAAAAATTCCACAGACTAAAGCCTCATTCACACGTCAGTGTTTGGTCAGTGATTTCCATCAGTGATTGTGAGCCAAAACCAGGATTGGAGACTTCACAGAGATAAGGTATAAGGGAAAGATCTGCACTAGAGTTGAGCGAACGTGCTCGTAACGAGCACTGTACTGCTCAGATCCCCTGCGCTCGCATGGGCGCAGACATCTGGATCCGTCGGGTGAGGAGGATGGATCCGGATGGCTGCACCCATGCGAGCGCAGGGGATCCGAGCAGTACAGTGCTCGTTACGAGCACGTTCGCTCAACTCTAATCTGCACCTGTTCTGTGTTTAGAGCCACAACTGGTTTTGGCTCAAAATCACTGATGGAAATCACTGACCAAAACACCGACGTGTGAATGAGGCATAACTCTCGACAATACATATCTGTTAACTGAAAACAATTCCAGGTGACTACCCTATAGAGCTGATTAGAGAATGCCAAAGAGTGTTCAAAGCTGTCATCAAAGCAGAAAGGGGAATGTAAAATATAAAACATATTTTGGTTTAATACTTTTTAGTGTACTACTTAATTCCAAATCTGTTACTTCATCATCTTCATGCCGTCTTCCATCCATGGAATGAAAAAGTGTGTTCAAAGATTTGACTGGTTGTGTAGGTGTCTGATAGCTACCACTAAAATGTATACTTATTCTTTCTTGATGTACTGTATGTAATGTAAGGGATCTAATTGTATGAAGCTGCACCCTATGAGCCTGGGCAAATATTACTATATAGTCTTCAAATAGCAATTATTATGTGACCCGATGATCATAAAGTCTTTTTGTTGTAGGCCTTGAAACTAAGATAAGATATTGATATGCTCATACCTCAAGTGAATAAGAGAGTCCCTAGAGCAAAAATTCTAATTGAGTCTTTTTGTGCTGATTCACATCACATACCCTATATTCTTTGTTAGCTGCCTCTATGACATGAACAGACAGGGTGGCAGAAGTAACAGGCCCTGGTACCTATGGTGGATCTCTTCCAGGTAAGAGTACCCCATGGTTATGAATGGCACATTATAGGTGAGGCTTTCTGTAACAATATTGTAGCCTAGGAATTTCAGTTTATGCCTTTGGGTATGCAGGCCCTTGCCCATACTAATATCAGTGTATTATATTGTATTCCTATAACATCTCTTGCTAAAAAATAAAAAGATGTCTGTAATGAAATAAAGAGTTGTCTGTCTTGGAGTGACCTACTTTTCCTCCTCCAAACAAGAAAGTAAATAATACATGGTGGTTACTGTCATCACAGAGCATCATTCTGACTTTCTCATTAGAGAAGCAGCAGGAGCACAAATAAGGGCTATGGGGACAATTTATTTGGTATTAATACAGGGTATATGTTACAAAAATTAAAAGATTTTCTCCTTTGTATAAACATGAAATGTTATCGCATTCTGCACATTCTGGACAGGATAGATAAAAACAGGTCTTCTAATCCCCAAAAATACAGCATTTATTTTCTGCACACAATGATATTTCTGTTCTTATCCGAATTCAAAATATTCTTACATCTTCAGATTAGAGGTTCACAGTGACTCCGGCTGCAGCATCAGGTTACCACAGGAATGTTATGTAGGGGCTTTTCAGGTGGCCTTGGCACCCTGCTACCACCATGAGAGAGTCTGACAGGGAGTGTTCAGAATCCCTGCAGCACTACTACTGGACAGATTCTAAAATTCTCACTGGTATTAATTGGTCAGGTCCAGGGGCGGACATACCGCCTGTACAGCCGAACCGGCTGCACAGGGGCCCGATGCGGGAGGGGGGCCCATGGGAGGTTCGGTGGCAGGGCAGGGAGAGATGAGCGCTTCTATTGTAGAAGCGCTCATCTCTCTATATATATCTGTATATATATCTGTATCGCCGTCCTCAGGACAGCGATACAGATGGATGCTGCGGGGCAGGGGAGAGGCGTCTCCTTTCTCCGGGCCTCTCATAGGCTGCAGGCCTAGTACCTGTAGCCTGTCAGAGGCCGGCGCAGGCACGATGACATCATCGCGCCGCCTGAACCGTACAGTGTGGGACACAGGCCGGAAGAGGCCTGCATCACATCGCTGAAAGAGGCAAGGAGGTAAGTATGTAAGTTTATTTTTTTATTTACGCTTTACGAGGGGCCCTATCTGCCATTCATGGGGACATCTGCTGGGGGCCCTCCAATATAGAGGAGGAGGAGCACTATGGGGGCATATTTTAAATACTGGCAGACATGGGGGCCAGTATTAAGGAGGATGAGCACTATGGGGGGCATATTTTAAATGCTGGCAGACATGGGGGGCACTATAGAGGAGGAGGAGCATTATGGGGGCATATTTTAAATACTGGCAGACATGGGGGGGCACTATGTTATGTACTGGCACACAAAGGGGCACTATGGAGGGGGAGGAGCACTATGGGGGTCCTATCTAGTATACTGGCACACATGGGGGCACTTTGGAGGGGGAGGAGCACTATGGGGGCATCTTCTGTGGCCCTATCTTATATACTGACACACATGGGGGCACTTTGGAGGGGGAGGAGCACTATGGGGGCATCTTCTGGGGTCCTATCTTATATACTGGCACACATGGGGGGCACTATGGAGAAGGGGGGAGCACTATGGGGGCATCTACTGGGGACCCTATCTTATATACTGACACACATGTGCGGCACTATGGAGAATGGGGGAGCACTATGGGGGCATGTACTGGGGACCCTATCTTATATACTGCCACACATGGGGGGCACTATGGAGAAGTAAGAGGAGCACTATTGGGGTAATTATATAGGGGCATTTTACTGGCACACATTATGGGGGCATTTTATACTTCGCACAATTATTTTTGGGGAACATTATGTTTACACTGTTAGTGTCAGGGACACTGTTTCCTGAGCGCAGTTATTTTTTAGGACACTGTGTGGCAGTAATTATTGAAGAGGATATATCTGTGTGTAAGTAGTATAGGGAGCACAGCGCCACAGCAATGGGGATGGCAGGATCAGGTGTTCAGAAGGTGGGAGGATGATGGAAAACTAGGAAACTAAGATGTCTGTCTGTCGGTCAAACTCTGCAGAGACTATATATGGCTGAAAGACATCATCATGGCGGTCTGGTCTGAAAAGAGAAGATGAGGACAGAGAGCATCTACATCAAAGGAGAAGTCACTGGATGTATGAGGTATGTGAACCTCTATTAGGCTACTTTCCCATCTGAGTTAGTGATTCTGGCAGGCTGGTCCAGCAGAGAACATCCTGTCAGAATTCACCGGTTCCGGCCCTGCTGGATGCAGAATGCCCACCGGCCCTATTAACTATAATGGGGCCCAGCAGAGATCCGGCCACATTCAGGCAAAAATGCAGAGAATCAGCGGGACACAAACCGCTGCATGCCTGAGTTTGTGTCCGGTCAATTCCTTGCATTCTCTGCTGGATCAGGTGGCCGGAGCGTAGTGCTGCATGTGGGAAAGTAGCCTTACCCTGTATGTTTTGTATTGCTGTATGTAATGTTAGGATGGAACATGTTACGTTGAGAATTTGGCCCCCGGTAAAGGGGGGGGCCCAGGCACATTTTTTGCACAGGGGCCATCTGCTGTCTGTGTCCGCCCCTGGTCAGGTCCTCAGAAGAGAAAAGCACTTTTTTAGGTACTTATACCACTAATTGATTCTAAACAAAAAGGATTCGATAGGAATTTCTTTAAAAAAAATGCCAAATCCAAAGTTTTGCCAATTTACTTCACACAAATTGTGCAAAAACAGCACTCAGCAACATTTTACTTTGAAAACTGGCAGGAAAAATAGGAGGGAGGAGGAAGATAAAGGTTCACATGATACTGGAAGGGGGGTAGGGATTGCTGGTTGGCTCAGAGGCTGACAAACAGCCTGATTTGGCAATTAGGGGGCAGGATTTTGGTAGGTCCTTTTGCTCGGATGGAAGAAACTAAATTTTGTGCACAGCTAGCAATCTGAAAGCATGTGTTTAGGCTGTCTGCCAAAAAGCAACAGCAGACACAAGCTAGCAATCTAGGTGTGATGAGTAGATTTAGGGTTATCAGGGAAAACAAGTGTTGTTTCATACAGCTTGCTGGCAAGTTCTGGATTACAAAATCCTGCAACAAACTCCTTTTTTCTGTATTGCTATACCCATGTTAGTAAATGTGTTTAACTGCAAAAATTGCATTACTACCCTAGTTTTAGTGAATGTGCTGGATTACTTCAAGATACCTATAGTTAAAGCAAATGCATTTTACTGCAAAAACTTCATTACCATTGTAAATTGTCAATACCAGTGCGCAGATTTCTGTAAAAAAGGGAGAGATATTTCATTTCTCCTCTGTCCTTAAATTACAGAGAAAACACTTGCAATTTTGCTAGTACTCTTAAATAATCTGTATACCAAACCTGTGACTTTTCATTTATAGGCTTCATAATAAAATGCGTGGTAAATGGAAGAGTATAAAATAAAAGATCCAGGCCTCATCATCCAATAGTCAGAATGTGGGTGGCTGTAGTAGTGCAAACAGTAGTAGCAGCACTGCCCTTCATAGAGAGGAGTCTTCTTTTTTCCAAAGAAGAATACCCCATGGGCTATGGAAAAGAGTCTCCCTATTAGAACAGTGCGTATTTGGACAGCCATGTGGGGGAAGTGGGATGACTCCATGCATAGCTGTGTTGGTGATTGTGGTAGTAGTAGTATCACATGTAGCCACGGTGGTAGGATCAGTAGTAGCCATGGAGACAGTGGCACTTGGTGCAAATACAGAGCAAAGAATCGGGATGGGAGCCAACAAACCTGTGAGGACTATGATGATGATCGTGTGTTCGACGGGACCTGGGATGCTGAGTAGGAGGTGACATTAAAGAAGGAGAGTGGCCACAACGGCAGCAATGAAGAGCAGAGGCATATGACATCCAGAACCTATAAAAAACTGCCAGACCTGCATCTATTATGGTCAGCTTGGGAACACTGATGCCGTTGATACTGTGGGCACAGGATCAAAGCAAGCCAGACTTATGTCAAGCTCGGCTGCCACTACATTTGACTGTTTTTCTCCACAGTGTCAGAAGATAAAAGCATTGCTGCATGCAGAATCTGTAGGATTAAAATATTTTGTGGGCTTTCAAAAGCAAGGTAGGCACCAGGGCTCTATTGAAGCACATGAAGCGCATCACCTGATCCAGTGGGAAAATAGAACTGGCCGCCAGCAATGGAAACAAGACTGTCCTCCTTCTGCTAGCCTCCTTTATGGAAGTTAGACTGCATCCACATGCATGACAGTGCCCTTGTCGTCATCATGAGTTACTGCTTTTCCCACTCAGAGTACTCCTCCTCTTACTCTGCTTCATCGTCAGTCATCAATAACAAAATGCGTAATCAAGAAACAACTCAATGCACCCAGCAACCCGAAGATGTGCGAGGTTAACTCACACCTTACCAACTCCCAAAGGGTGGCAGATGACAGAGACGATGAACCCTTTTCACAAGCTGTAAAGTCTTAATACCATAAATGAGCAGTAACTAACTGTCTGATTCCAGCATGACTTTGATGGTTTTAGACCTGAGATACAGATGCATGCCCACATACCGTATAAGAGATCCTGTACTATACTCTATATTTATATACTCTACTATATTCTATACTGTAATCTATAGTACATAAAATATAAAAAAATTCTCATTGTGTATTTGACAATATGACTGCCATCGCAAAACTTTGAGAATACGATACCCATAGTCAAAATTAATGATCATTTTTATTTTATTATTTAACGCATGGCCAATAGAGATAAGCAATTCGATTTTGAAACAAGTCAAATTCAACTTAACTTTATGAAATATTTGAGATGCATCCAAATATGAATTTTTGGTGATTTGGTTCAGCTAAATTTTGGAGGGAGTGCGAGAGAAATAAATAAAAAAAATAAAATTATAAAATAATTTATAAAAAAAAAAAAAACAAGTCCTAGGAAACCTCAGTGTTATAAACATATTTTCAGGCCAATTGGAGCACTTTCAATACAGGTAGAATTAGTTCAGACCCGAATCGAATCGGTTGACTGATTCAACCAAATGTAACCCAAGTTGAATTTTGGGTCATTTTCTTATCTCTAATGACCAACTACACCATTTTTTGTATATTTTATGTATACCATATATGAAAATAGAAAATATCCAATATTTACGGTTAAAAGTTTTATAGAAACAAGGGAAAATAAATTATATATTTTTAATGTTTCTTTATTTTTCTAATGCTTCTATTTTTGTACAATTAGATATTTACTTTCCATAAACAACTAGTCTGACATTGACTCTGTGAGCCGCCCATTGATTTTTCTTGATGCTGGCTGAGCACACAACACTAGAACAGCATATTTCATGTTAAATCTTTTTTAAGTGTGGAAATCTTCACTGCATGAGACATCATACCGGGCTAGAAAATAATGTGGGAATAGTGAAGCGATCATATGTTAAAGCTCCTAAATCAATGGTACTCAGTCGTGTTCATGCCGTGTCTTCACCACAAGTGCAGGTTTAAAAGAAATCCTCAAAGGCAGAAACCTTCTGTTCTCCAAGCACGTGTCCATGTCAGGATAAAACCTCAATGTTTATCTGGGCAGAGGATTGTAGTATTTATTTTAAAACCATTTTATTGAAATATCATACAGACATATTCACTAACTCTTTCAAAAAGCCATACTTATATGGGTCAAATTCAAAGGAAACCTGGCCATGAATAACCAGTATTCTTCTGAAGGGAAAAATAAGATACTGACATAAAAGAGAATGATAATATCGGCCATTATTATTTTCTACTATATAAAATCTTTACAAAGAATGACCTATATTTTGAAGCAGTGTTATTATATGATCACAAGCATGAGAGATTTTATAGAATTCCAATGGGCATGTATGATATGGATGGGATTTAGATGAGTCTCAGTGTGATACTACAGGTATAATGGGCTATTTTTAATTCAGCGTACACTGATCTGCCATAACATTAAAACCAGCTGAAGCGAATAACATTTATTATCTCCTGATAATGGCAATTGGGCAAGCGGTGGGATATATCAGACAACAAGGGAACAGTCAGTTATTGAAGATGAGCTGTTGGAAGCAGAGAAAATGGGCAAAAATAAGGATCTGAGTGACTGAGTGATCTGTGATTGCTAGATGATTGGGTGAGAACTTTTTCAAAAGGGCAAGTCTTGTCTTGACCATGGAAGAATGGGCTAGGGCACTCCTAACAGAAGGTGGCCTACTTTGCTGAAATGTTTTCTTTTATGTCATGGGCATGGCCGAGTGCATTTGTGTCGCTTACCAAAGGAACAGATGGCACAGGGGCTTAGCTATAGGGGAAGAAGGGGAAGCAGTTGCTTTAGGGCTCAAACTCAAAAGGGGCCAACCCAGGAGGAGGACTAAAATATTTTATTGTCAGGGCCTGCTCAATAGTATGATAAAATGCTGCCGGGTCTCATCTGAGACAGCAATCTTGACTTCCCACAAGAATGGGAGGAGGAAGTTGTGAAGAAGTTCATGTGGGGGGCCCTATTCAAAAATTTGCTTTGGGGCCCAGTCATATCTAGCTACACTACTGAGATGGCACCAGGATTCACTGTGAGAAGAAGACAAGTCACAACAAGCAGTGTGATGTTCTGAGCAATGTTTTGCTGACCTTGGGTCTTGGAATTCATGTAGATATTACTTTGGCACCTGTCTTCTGCCTAACCATTGCCGCAGACAAGTACTGTTAAAGTATCTATTCATGTTATATGTATGCTTTCTTACCAACATTGCAGTTGGTAAATTAGGGACAAATAGAGCACACCCCTAAATCACACGCGACTACCCATTTGTGGGTGGGGCTTACACAAGACACACCCACCTTTGTCCCAGGATGGCCCAAATTTATAAGACATGTCTCTGACAATTAGTGACGGTCCCTGCAAATTCAGGACAGTTGGCACCTGTGGGTATGGCCTAATGGCAGTGGTCAAAATAATGCATCCTGCCACACTGCAAATATTATTCAGGAACGATACGAGGAATATGTTGACTAGGTCTCTAAATTCCCAAGATTCAATCCAAGCATCTGTGGGATATGCTGGAAAAACAATTCTGATCCATTGGGCCCCGTCTCACAATGTATAGGCCTTAAAGGATCTGCTGCTATATTACTGCTACGTAGGACATTGTGGAGTCCATGCCTTGATGTGTCAGAGATGTTTGGGCAACACGAGTGGAATCTAAATATTAGGCAGGTGTATATATCTGCTACCAGATAATGATTATAATGATAACAATTTTTTTTATCTTTATTATTACCACGTTGATATAATATGTTTTATCACAGATATTAATTACATAGCAGACTCTTTTTAAAGGGAATGGATCTTTGGAATCACTTTCAGTAATATTTTCCTAATATTTATTACCAAAATGATTTTAGGTATAGGTACACTTCTGAAAACCATGCAATGGTGAAGCTTCACTGTAATCAAAACAGAACAAATAAGTCAAGTATATATGGGCAACCCCTAGAATGATTGTGCTTGTGTCTCCTATGATGTCCTCTACTTTATGCAGCTCTAGTATCTAAGAGCCACATCTTGATGTAGCTAAGAATATCCAAAATAGTCACTTTAAAAATAGAAAATTCTATCTGCATACTAAAAAGGCATTTGTCAAAAAGAAAATGAACAAAACTCAGGTTCTGTTAAATGACTTTATGTCATTTACTACTAGAATACTAGTCATAAATTATTTCCTATTATAACTATTAGAAGCCCCTCCACATTTCAATACATATCATATATCATCAAGACAAGCTATCTAAAAATGGCCGTCTTTGCAGGCAGCTTATGCTCAGCTCATCAGGCTCTTGTTTTTACCTGGAGACATTAGGTCCAGCCGTTATAGTATGTACAAGCTGGCCATTCCTGTAACTGGACCAACATTGTGGCCAAGTGGCCCCATTGTGGAAATTTTTCACATATATCTCAATTACTGCTATATAACACTGTATTTCCAGGGCAACAAACCCTACTGCTTGAACCTGCCACGGGGTGATCTGCTGTTTGCCAAGGGTGTTTGATAGCTCCAAACTGAGACTTTTTTGTTGTGATACCCTCTTTTAGAGAATAGAACAAAAAAGCTGCTACATAAATAGGCTATTCATAAGGAGTCCTGCGGGAGTGGCCCTTGGATTTTCTAGATTTTGTTAGTAGAGTGTGAATAATGGGTAATTATAGCTCTTGTTTTTCAAAATTAGTTTTTTTTCTACATTCTGTTTTAATAGTTTTGTTATGGAACAAATTATATATTTCATAGTAAGCATTTAAGCAAAACCGCAACACAAGATCCATACATCTACTTGGTAGCCACTCGAAAGTTGAAGTTAAAACTCATTGCAATGCATCTACTGCCATCTACTGGATATTATTGTAAAACACAATTTCATTTTCTTTATTAACCCTCACTACAGATTACATGACATATATAATGACACATAAACATTCACTACAGACTGCATTACATATATAATAACACATAAATGCATTTATGTTACTAAATTATTTGGTCTGTTATTTCCATCAGTTATTGTTAGCCAAAACCAGTAGTGAAGCCTCCACAGAGATCAGGTAGAATGAAAAGATCTGCACCTATTCTATGTAATTGACTTGCACCTGGTTTTGGTTCAAAATAACTGATGGAAATAACTGACCAAAACTTATGTGTGAACTTGGCCTAATTTATTTATTGGTAATATTTTATTGTTAGTATATATTTATGAATAAAGGATTCATTGTTACTCTGTTATCTATCCACTGAATAGGTGATAAATGTATGATCTCTAATGATCCATTGTAGCTAATCGCATGAATGCATTAAGAAACCCCTTGGGTACTATGGATAGATCTTCCAGATGGGAACACTAAGGCTACTTTCACACTAGCGTTTTAAAATTCCGGTATTGAGTTCCGTCATAGGGGCTCAATACCGGAATAAAACGCTTCAGTTTTGTCCCCATTCATTGTCAATGGGGACAAAACTGAACTGAAGACAACGGAATGCTCCTGAAAGCATTCCGTTCAGTCTTCAGACCGGAGAACAAACCGCAGCATGCTGCGGTTTGCTCTCCGGTCCAGGCATCCGCACCAAGACGGATCCGGAATGACCCCCAATGCAAGTCAATGGGGACGGATCCGTTTGGTGTGACACACCAGTAATCCGGATCTGTCCTCCATTGACTTGCAATGGGGGGTCATTCCGGATCCGGCTACAGAGAAACATACAGACAGACATACATACATAGACATACATACATACACATACATACACACACATACACACAAACACATACATACTTACATACTCCAGCCAGGGACGCCGGCAGCATGTCTTCACGCGTCTCCTGCGCGCAGGTATGACGTTTCCCCACTGCGCCCAGCAGAGGGCGCTGTGGGGAATCGTCATCACTGCGCGCAGGAGGCGCGTGAAGACGTGCTGCCAGCGTCCCGGGCTGGAGTATGTAAGTATGTATGCGTTTGTGTGTATGTGTGTGTATGTATGTCCTCTGTGTATGTGTCAACATGTGTGGGGCCGGAGCGCTGCTCCGGCTCCACACATGTGTCAGCGGCAGTACGGATCCGTCGGCACCTTTTAGGTGCCGGATCCGTGCTGCCGCTAGTGTGAAAGTAGCTTAAGCCCACTGCACACACTTGCACAATTGCAAGGTAAGTATTGTCCTGCTCTGCGTTGACATAAGTCTCGACTACAGGGGATTCTATAGTAGATATATGCAGTCATAACAAATGGGCCATCTTCAGTACAGTGGTTTACATCAAAGTACATATGGTAATAAAATAGATAAATAATGTACATCATTTTTGCATTAACGTTTTGGAATAACTGTTTGTGTGAACTGCTACAACCAAAAAGATGAAGGTCCTTTTACACAGGACTACAGTCACTATTCACTATATCTGTGAGGCCTCAAGTGGGATAAGATCAAGTGCATGGTGGGAATATATGGTGCACCTTAAAAAACAACATGCATGTTGCAAATGAGATGTAGTGTACTGTATGTGCAGTACTCCAGACCTGGGGGTATCTGCAATGTTTTGTATTATTGTTTTATGTTTTTGGTTTTTTGTGTCATGTTTTGGCTGTTCATCCCAGCAACAGGGGTAACCACCCTGTTCCTCCCCTTTTGGTAGGTGTGGGCTGGTCCTGCTTCCTGCCAGGAGAATGAATTCCTGAGTAGACAGCAAGGAGATAGGAAACACATGCCTGAGCTCCCACTCCAGTGGACCATATCCAGTTCTCCTGTGAGACCATAACTCCAGAGAGATCATCAGAATCAAGAACACAGCTTCCATGAAGCTTCAGTGTCCATAAATAACAGAGTGTTCAGTGAAATCACAGCTTTACGGACACTGCAGGTGAGGGACAACGGCTCAGACACCCATAACCTAGAATAATCACCAGGCCAGACTAAAATCAAGCCTGTGACACAGTGGGCATCTATATCCCCAAGTACCTACAAGTGCCATTAAACTGCCTCACAACCAGCCACCATATCTCCTAATCTGGTGCCAGAAACAACACTTTGTACTTAATACTGCTGGATGCATCACAATTTATAGTTTGCACTAAGTGAAGAAAGAATGTTATACTTTTGGCCTGATTCTTCAAACCACCTTTCAACTGCAGTAGTGCACTGATTCCCAGGGAGCAATGGTCTGAGGGAGTACACCACGACACAACATCTCAGGGCCACTACCACTCCCATCTTCTGCACCAGCTCCTCAGGTGCCCACTGTATGTGGGGGTCCAAAGTGATATGGTGTGATGTAAACGAGTATGACCTGAACAGAGTGAAAGCATGTGAACATTCTAGAATATTGGAGTTAACAACAGTCATACCTGAGAAAGTTTGTTCTCAGTTTGACCATTCCAGAGGCTAGGCTTGAGTGAATTGACCTTCGGATCATAGATCCTAAGTTGATTCATTCAAATACTTACATTTTAATGCTGTATCCATAGAGCATTAAACTGTATTTGGTCTGTGGAGCCAAAGTTCATTTTGCACGAAGTCGCACAAGTCATTGGTTAATTCCTACTGTATTCATATCTGTGTATTGAAAATAATATCAATCCGAACTGGGCTTTGGTACTGGCTGGTACCTCAATACCAAAGCCCAGTTCTGATTACTATTTTAAATTGTTTTTCAATATGCAGATATGCATACAGTAGGAATTAACCGAAATCTCGTGCGAGATGAACTATAGCTCCACTGAGCCAAATACATTTTAATGCCGTATGGATACAACATTAAGATGTAAGTATTTGAACGAATGGACTTCGGATTTATGATCAAGCCTACCAGAGACACATCATTCTACAATTTTTTTGTTGTATATTATTGGGTTTGTTCACAGCGGATATGTTGCCAATTTTTTCTTTCTGGATTTGTATTCAAAGATAAGATACTTCCAGCAGAAAGAGTCATTATTTTTGTAAAATCAATATTCTTCAAAAACAATTTCTTAAGAAGTTTTCGCTGTTTTTCTTTTTCATTACTACAGTATTATGCATTTAAAAATTAAACACTTCTTTAGCAGTCAACAGAGAGCTAAAACTCCTACATAAATAAGTAACCCATTGCTATTTATTTTACACACTTATATAGCGCTGACATATTCCGCAGCGTTTTAGAGACATTAGCATCACACTGTCCCCAGTGGGGCTCACAAAGTTCCCTATCGGCATGTCTTTGGAGTGTGGGAGGAAAGCAGAGTACCTGGAGGAAACCCACACAAACACAGGGAATACATACACATACAAACTCCATGCAGATGTTGTCTTTGGTCAGATTTCAACCTAGGACCCCAGCGCTGCAAGGCACCAGTGCTAACCACTTTGGGGAGCTTTATCATTACTGAGGGCACTATTGGGCAAATATTGTTAATTCTTGTATTGAGATCTGGCAGAGGATGTCAATACCAGATGTAAGGGATCGATCTCTCTCAGGGGGACGCAATCACCTGATACACGTGTTGTCTCTTTCTCACCTATAGAGCACCGTTCACACCCGGTATTAAATGCGGCTTCCTCAGTCGTATGGTCCAACAGCCTCCTGGCTGTGACCTCACCAGCACCTTTGGGGGGAGATGGTCCAGTAGTCCTCATGACTCTGACCGTGCGACTCTCTATCCATAGGCGTCGCTGGGCCCCCAAACTTCAGGCTTTACGAAGCCTTGTGGCCCCTCAGCCCTCCTGGCTGAGACCACACAGAGCCTCTGCAGGCTCCAACCTCTCAGCCTTTCTCTTCCCCACTCTCATACACAGAGGGATGTTTTATCCCTGCGTGATTACACTAGCAGGCCTCACCGTCTCCTCAGCTAACTGCAATACCTGTAGTGGAAGGGTGTGGACTGGCAGATCCCACTTCCACTGGCGTAACTATAGGGGTAGCAGCGGTCGCAGTTGCGACCGGGCCCCTAAGCCAGGGGGGCCCAGAGGGCCCCCCATGCCAATGGTGCTCTACTTTTCTGTTTATAAGATGCAGTGCATCTTATAAAGGGAATACTAGTGAGCGCTTCCATAATGTAAGCGCTCGCTAGTATGCAGGAGGAGGGGGAGTGAAGCGCTGGTAACGCCAGCCTCCTTCCCCCACTTTCTACTAACCTCATGGAGGTGGGGGCTGTGGAGGACTTTGGTTCAGCCTCCGTAGTGGGTAGAATGTAGTGGCCAGAAGGAGGTCTGTGACATCACTATTCACATGCTCCTTCATGGTCACGTGACAAACCCCGACTGCAGGAGCTTGTGGAAGGAGGAGGGGCTGTGTGCCGGCCAGCAGCCCAGTGAGGAAGAATGTCAGACCTCGACTACACAGAGCTTCATGGGGAGCAGGTGAGGGGCAACATATGGAGATATGAGGGGGCAGGTGGAGCACTCAGGGGCAGTGGGGTTCAAGTGGAATGGAGTCTGGGGCAATTACAGGGGTTTATAATATAGATTTCTGTGTATTCTGGGGGCCATGGGGGGGCTTTATGGGGTGTAAATCTGTAGGAGGGGCTGAAGGGAGGGGAGTGATTATATTTAGCCTATAGGTTGTGATGAGCGAACTTCTGTTTTCAAGTTTGGGTTATCTAAGAATTTCGTTATGGATTCCGTTACGACGGACTATAATGTATGGTCCTTGGTAGCGGAATCCATAATGGAATTCTTAGATAACCTGAAACTTGTACGCCGAACTTGAAAACAGAAGTTCGCTCAGCATTACCTATATGCACGTGGACGCAAACAATGGCGGTGTGAGGGCAGTTTAAGTAACAGTCGTCAGACGGCCATTTTTAGAACCAATTAGTCTGAGGCTGGTCACACGGCTGTTTCTTTAACGGCCAAAGAATAGTGGCTGTTAGAAAGTAGGACATGTCGTGGGATTAGGCGTTTTGTTATTTTTGGGCGGAGTTAGAGGCGTGGCCTAGTACAAAAAAATTGCTGCACGCAGATAGTGTCCCTCTTACCTCTTTTCAAAAGTTGGGAGGTATGCTGCTGTGTCCTGACTGCCTGCAGCGTCAGGACGTACAGAGCGCACTCGGACCTGATGCTGCAGGAGGTCAGGTGACTGCATTGCAGGCCCGGGAAGAGGTGAGAGCGGGGAGACAGCCAGGACGACACAGGAGAGGTAAGTTTATTTATTTGTTTTATTGTCTGATCTGAGGTCTGATATGGGGGCCTAAAGGGGGATCTGATATTGCGGGCCAGAAGGGGGTGTCTGATATTGTGGGCCAGAAGGGGGGGTCTGATATGGGGGCCAGACGGGGGGGGTCTGATATGGGGGCCAGAAGGGGGGTCTGATATGGGGGCCAGAAGGGGGGTCTGATTAGGGGCCAGAAGGGGGGGCTGATATGGGGGCCAGAAGGAATGTCTGATTGGGGGGTCTGATTAGGGGCTTGAAGAGTCTGAAGGGTCTGACTGGGGGTCTAGAGAGGTCTAATGGGGCTCTGGAGGTCTAATGGGGGTCTGATTGGGGGTCTAATGGGGGTGAGATATGGGGGTTTGGAGGTCTATTGGGGGTCAGATATGGGGGTTTGGAGGTCTAATAGGGGTCTTATATGGGGGTCTGGAGATGGGGGGAGTCTGATCTGGGGTTTGATATGGGGATCTGATCTGAAAGGTAAGGGGTTATTGTTTTTCTGTGTGGTACCAGTATTTTCAGGGGGACTGTTTCTGCAGTATAGTATTGGGGGGGGGGGGCAGAATGTGGCGTTGAGAAGGTGGGAGGATGATGGAAAAGTAGGAAAGTAAGATGACTGTTTGTTAAACTCTGCAGAGACGAGGTGCTGCTGAAAGAAGTCACCATGGCAGTCTGGTCGGACAGAAGAAGAAGAGGAAACAGAATGTCTACATCAGAGAAGAGAAGTCACTGGATGTAAGAGGTACATATGTGGGAATGTATGACCCTGTATGTTCTGTAGCGCTGTATGTAATGTTTTCCAAGTATGTCTTTAAAGGGGTTGTCCGTTTTTTTTTTTGTACGACCGCTGCCTTCTCTACTCTGTTTACTGCTCATCCCTGCAAATGCTACAGCGAGCAAGTGAACAGAGCAGAGAAAGCAGCTCTCATATGAGCGATGCCCTCTTTTCAGGTGATCAGTAGCAAAAAGAGGACAACCCCTTTAACAGTAGGACTGGAGGGAAGGGGTTAGGTTGAGAATTTGGCATGGGGAGGGGAGGTGTTTCAATATTTGCCTTGGGCAGCAGAAAAAAATAGGTGTACCAGCGCTTAGTGAGGAAGGGGGGGCCCAAGCTGAACTGTTGCACCAGGGCCCATGAGCCTTTAGCTACGCCCCTGCCCATTTCCAAACCCTATCCACCAGTCCAAATGAAATCCAGCCCAGAACAACATCTAGACAAAACTGTCTCAGCAAACTACACTTTGCTGAGACCACTGCAGCTTTCTGAATTTCAGTTATCTCACCCAGCTGAGGTATCTGGGTGGGATATAGTCACCTCCCAACCGTCCCGGATCCAGCGGGACAGTCCCGGATTGCAGTGGCTGTCCTGCTGTCTCGGTACGGGGGAGGTATGTCCCGGTCTCTGGCAGCTGTCTCTCAGTTACCTGTTGCAAGAAGAAGCAGACAGCCGGAATCAGCTGCCTGCTTCTTCCATCCTCCCCCCGTCCCCCCCCCCCTGCAGCTCTCTCCGTACCTTCATCTGTGCCTCATGTCTGGGCTGGACGTCAGTCAGAATAGGCTCCGCCCCTCTAGACAAGAGAAAAAGAACTCCTGCTGGTGATTCTTCTGCTAGGAAAAAGGTAAGTATAAGGTTTTTATTTTTTTTTTACTTTCTGTGAGGGGCCATCACTGTGTTTATTATCCCTGTACTGTGACATCACTGTGTTTATTATCCCTGTACGGTGACATCACTGTGTTTACTATCCCTGTACGATGACATCACTGTGTTTATTATGCCTGTACTGTGGCATCACAGTGTTTATTATCCCTGGACGGTGACATCACTGTGTTTATTATCTCTGTACTGTGATATACTGTGTTTATTATCCTGTACGGTGACATCACTGTGTTTACTATCCCTGTACGATGACATCACTGTGTTTATTATGCCTGTACTGTGGCATCACAGTGTTTATTATCCCTGGACGGTGACATCACTGTGTTTATTATCCCTGTATGGTGACATCACTGTGTTTATTATCTCTGTACGGTGACATCACAGTATTTATTATCCCTGTACGGTGACATCGCTGTGTTTATTATCCCTGTACTGTGGCATCACAGTGTTTATTATCCCTGTACGGTGACATCACTGTGTTTATTATCCCTGTACGGTGACATCACAGTGTTTATTATCCCTGTACGGTGGCATCGCTGTGTTTATTTTCCCTGCACTGTGGCATCACAGTGTTTATTATCCCTGTACGGTGACATCACTGTGTTTATTTTCCCTGTACAGTGACATCACTGTGTCATATCTGGCAGATGCTTATCTCCTGGGCAAACAAAAGGATCGGCTTAATGTTCAAAGTGCCCAAATCTTTTTTGCCCCATCATCACCTGTCAGGGGAGAATAGGGAGCTTCCTCTATACATTAGACTGTTGGACACCCTGCCCTTACACATCATTGTGTATTACTAGGTGATAGCAAAAGTTCATAAATTAAGAATGCCAAGTATACCCTGTAATTTCCTAGGCTTCCCAGTCATAGACAATTCATTCATAGGCGGTCTGTTGGCTAATAATATCAGCTTGTTGCAGTGTATCTGGAGTCCATGTGGTCTGTCTCACAAAGCACTGGATATAATTGCATTTATTTCACAGCTCAGAGCAGGACTAGCTATGCAGCAGGACTAGCGATGGTATTAGCATTCGCTACTCCCCATACTGTGGAGGGGTTCACTGAATGTAAATGCAGCGCTTCATCCTCCACTAACAAGCAGGCCATTGTCCGGAGAGAACCTTTATCCCCGACAGTCATCAGCCCCATCATTTGTAATCATTTGTAGTGATTCATGTAATAGTTATATAATAGAGGAGGACTGGGTGTGGTGGGAGGAGGACAAAACACTTTCATGATGAGGCCAAAAACTGGTTCTGTTTTCTATAGATCATCAAAAATTGATTGTCAAAAGCTTGCTTATTGTTTATGGCAAGCACAGTTCCTTGGCCAAGCAAGTCAAATTATTCTCAGGGCTCAAACGCCTATTACATATCGATAAAGTCTAATTTTTATTCAAAGAAATAGACCCTAGTGTGGCAAGTTATTGACTCTAAAGGCAACTTTGGAGCCCACTGTAGTATTACAGCCTAGGCCCACCAGAGGATTCTCTGGTGAGCCAGTCCGACTCTGATGGCAAGTTTTCAACCAAATCAGCATTATCTTACAATCAATTTTTAACACTCTATAGAAAACAGCAGCAGCTTGCATGGTCATGTGGTTTTGGCCTTATTTGAGGCACATCTAAACCACCTATCAGTTGCCATGTGTGGTCACACCTTTAGACTAATTTCATCTGAAAGAGGCTTTAGGGTGGTCTTACTTAGAGATAGACAATACATGGCCAAAATCTCACAGCAAAAATGCATAGCTGTATTATTCAAAGTATTTTTGGTTGCACTTTTTTTTACAGGTGAAATGCATTAAAACATGTTTTATCTGTTAGGGTGCTGCCACACATTCAGGTTTTTTATGTAGATGTTTGAAGTCAAAATCAGGTTCATAAAAGCAGAGAAAGTATAAAGGACAGATACAACTTCTCCGCTTTTTTCTAATCCACTCCTGGTTTTGGCTTTAAAAACTGCAGCAAAAAACCTGTATGTGTGGCAGCACCCCAAAGATTGCATAGCCAGAAAACATATTGACAGTTGCAATTCACGGCAAATCTTGGTGTGATTTTGACACATGGATTTTAGACTAATTCTTAGGTTTATAAGTCTACTTAGGGAATAATTGTAAATGCAGCTCTTTAGTAGCTAAAAGCATTACTGTGTGTCAGATCTTTTTATGATACACTTAATTTATTATAGAAGATAAAACGAACTACAAAATAAATTAAATACACTGTTAATGACTGTCACTAACGTCTTGCCAAATTGATTAGCAGGAGTATGTTTTAGTTATGCAAAGTACCATAAAATAACACTAGATGTCACACTGCAACCTTACAATGAGAGCAGTGCTCAATGTTAGCTAATGAATAGTAGTACGTGTGACGCACACTCAGGTCTACTAGAAAATTGCATTCTGTTTTTCTATCTTTGAGATTTGTTTTTCATGTATGCAGATCTTAATGGTGTTTCTAGTGTTTTCATACAAATTGCAATAAACAGAAAAGTTATTATAGCAATAGAAACACAAAACTAATAATACATGCAAATACCATACAGTCCATCAAATTTAGGCCTCTTTCACACGGGCGTCACGGATTCAGTCCGGATGCGTTCTGGAAAATCCGCACGCATCCGCACCAATCGCAGTCACTTTTGAATGCGATTGCGTACGTTCGTTCAGTTTTTTCCGCGCGGGTGCGAAGCGTTTTAATGCGTTTTCACGCGTGTGATAAAAAACGGAATGTTTACAAACAACATCTCTTAGCAACCATCAGTGAATCACGCATTGCATCCTCACTTGTGTGCGGATGCAATGTGTTATTCACGCAGCCCCATTCACTTCAATGGGCCAGGGCTGCGTGAAAAACGCAGAATATAGAACATGTTGCGATTTTCACACAATGCAGAACTGATGCATGAAAAAATTCGCCCATGTGAAAAGCCCCATTGAAATGAATGGGTCAGGATTCAGTGCGGGTGCAATGCGTTCGCATCACGCATTGCACCCGCGCGGAAATCTCGCCCATGTGAAAGGGGCCTTATTGTCGCCTAGTATTATGGACATTAATGAGTCAGATATACATTTTTAGGATTTTTTTTATGCTCGCTTGTAGTTGTCATGCTTAGCATAGCTGTCTCTGAAATCTATTTAGAAATAATGCTATGGCTCAGAATTTGGACTTTTAGACCCATCAGTGCACTTTGCTGTTTTCACATCTTCCATAGACTATTATAGAGAGTGGCAGTGCACCCAGAAAGTCACATCTTCTCTGAGCACACAGGTTTTTTGGAACATTTCTAAAAAAAAAAAACGTTTGCGATTATTGTCAAATTTGTGACATAAATGCTAATCCGCAAGTGCAATGGTGATAAAAGAGCACTGAGATGCAATTTACAAACCCCTTATACACCATAGTCTTATTTACATGTTACAGTTTGAAACTAAATTGGTGTTAAAACGGCTCTTGTATTGGAATTTTTTATTCTGACACAAAGTATATCTTCAAGGGGTTATCCACTTTCACATAACCTTTCCTTTATACTCTTTTAGAACATGGATAGTTAATAAAGATGGATCACTTGGATGGCGAGTATTAACAATGGTCAGAATATATTTCATTTGGAATTTCTCATCCTGCAGACTAAAGATAGCAATATACGCATTGCAGTTCCTCTATCTCTAGCAGTTAATGATGTTGGGGTTCCCAGGAATAAGACCCTTTTTTCCAGACTTTAATGTCGATGTATTCCCAATAATTCACCAGAAATCGTGCAGTGTAATAAGGTTGTAAAAGCCGAGAATTATACTGGCTAGTCAGAAAATGTGAAAAAAAGTGAATTTGTCTGAGCTGCAATACTAGCCACAGCCCATGGGGAAGAGGGGCACTGTTTCTGGGGAAAAGAAAAAACTACTCTCTTTTTGCATACTGAATGTGGGAAGAATGATTAAAGATGCTGATCAACCGATGAACAAGTATTTGCTCATTCATTGGCTGATCGCTTATACAAGTGCTTCGCAATAAATTAGAATATCATCAAAAAGTAGTTCTGTTTTCAGTAATTCAATTCAAAAAGTGAAACACATATATTATATAAAGTCATTACAAACAGAGTGAACTTTTTCAAGTGTTTATTTCTGTTAATGTTGATGATTATGGCTTCCAGCCAATGAAGACCCAAAAGTCATTATCTCAGACCAACTGTAATTTTTTTAAACACAGAAATGTTGGCTAAATGAAAAGTATGTACAGTAAATGCACTCAATACTTGGTCCGGGCTCCTTTTGCATGAATGACTGCATCAATGCGGCGTGGCATGGAGGCGATCAGCCTGTGGCACTGCAGAGGTGTTATGGAAGCCTAGGTTGCTTTGATAGCAGCCTTCAGCTCGTCTGCATTGTTGGGTCTGGTGTCTCTCATCTTCCTTTTCACAATACTCCATAGATTCTCTATGGGGTTAAGGTCAGGCGAGTTTGCTGGCCAATCAAGCACAGCGATACTGTGGTTATTAAACCAGGTATTGGTACTTTTGGCAGTGTGGACAGGTGCCAAGTCCTGCTGAAAGATAAAAATTCCATCTTCAAAAAGCTTGTCGGCAGAGGGAAGCATGAAGTGCTCTAAAATTTCCTGGCAGACGGCTGCACTGACTTTGGTCTTGATAAAACGCAGTGGACCTACACCAGCAGACATGGCTCCCCAAACCATCACTGATTGTGGAAACTTCACACTAGACCTCAAGCATCTTGGATTGAGTGACTCTCCACTCTTCCTCCAGACTCTGGGACCTTGATTTCGAAATACTGTAAAATGCAAACAGTCCAGTTCTTTTTCTCTTTGGTCTAGGTAGGACGCTTCTGGCGTTGTCTACTGGTCATGAGTGGCTTGACACATGGAATATGACACTTGTGGCCCATGTCCTGGATATGTCTGTGTGTGGTGGCTCTTGAAGCACTGACTCCAGCGGCAGTCCAACCCTTGTGAATCTCCCCCAAGTTTAGGCAAGGCATTTTCTTAACAATCCTATCAAGGCTGTGGTTCTTCCAGTTGCTTGTGCACATTTTTCTTCCTCTCTTTTTCCTTCCACTCAACTTTCCATTAATATGCTTTGATACAGCACTCTGTAAACAGCCAGCTTCTTTAGCAATGACCTTTTGTGGCTTACCCTCTTTGTGGAGTGTGTCAATGACTGTCTTCTGGACATCTGTCTAGTCAGCAATCTTCCCCATGATTGTGTCGCTTAGTGAACCAGACTAAGGGACCTTTTTAAAGGCTTAGGAAACCTTTGCAGGTGTTTTGGGTTAATTTTTTGAGATAATGACTTTTGGGGTTTCCTTGTCTGTAAGCCATAATCATCAACATTGACAGAAATAAACACTTGAAAAATTTCACTCTGTTTGTAATGACTCGATATAATATATGTATTTCACTTTATGAGTTGAATTACTGAAAAAACACAACTTTTTGATTATATTCTAATTTATTGAGATGCACTTGTATGAGTAGGTTAACAGGAAAGAGTGTTCGTATTCCCGATAATTGGCCTGACATTGTACAATGTAATACTGCCTTAAAGCAGAGAATTACACTGGCTATTCAGAAAAAAACACACATTGAAGGAGATTTATTAAAACTGGTGTAAAGTAGAACTGGATTAGTTGCCCATAGCAACTAATCAGATGCCACCTTTCATTTTCCAAAGGAGCTCTGAAAAATGAAAGGTGGAGTCTGATTGGTTGATGTGGGCAACTAGGCCAGTTCTACTTTACACCAGTTTTGATAAATCTGTCCCATTATCTTTAACATTGATTGGTGCCATGAGAATATGACTGGTCACATTATTCTGTTGCCAGCAGTCATTTTATTTTTATGATGGCTCTCATAATATTATACTTTAGCATTTCTTCAGTGCTCAGTATTTACATATATTGCTGTGTTTTAGGGTATAGTCACATGCAGATTTGTTGCAGAAATATCTTCAACTGTCCTGTACATCTCATTAGGATTTTCTGAAGTCTATGAACATCCTGCAACCTTATTCACTTGTATAGAACTGAATTTCACTTGCAAAAATTGCATCTGCTGTGTGTGACATATAGGTTTGTTGGCTCTTTTTTTTTTTTTTTTTTTTTGCATTTTTATGTGTTTTTTTGTTTTCAGGTGTCATGGTCAGATGTTTCTTTAAAATCTACTGTTCCCCATACACACTTCAAGCTGTCAGTCATTGTCCTTGTTTGCTTTGGCTTTGGCATACTTGGTCCTTCTTTATCCAACAGGATCTGTTTTAGTGAAACATGAGAATGTTGAAAAGGTTGTGACCTAGCAATAGGGTTGAGCTAACAGCTGAGGTCCTGTGCCCGAGGGACCCACCACAAGTCCCTCCTGGAAGGCATTCTCTCACTACATAGATATTGATATGTCATTATATAAGTGGATATAAATCTTAGAGAGCATGATATCATCATGTTCACTGATGACTGATGATGGGTTCCTAGTATAGTTTTTGCAGTGAGACTAAGCCACATTAAGTTACACCTCTGTAATCAGGGTATTACAAGCATACATTGATAAGTAATTGAAAAATATATTAAATGAACAAATACATAATGGAAGTAGGGGCATACACAGATCTCGTAGGACCCCATAGAAAAACTTAGTATAGGCCCTTGTCCCAACCCATTTTCTACTAGGCATGCGTCAAACACTGCAAAAGTCAAAATGCAAGGCCCCAGATTTCTGAAGAATTTACGATTATTTTTATTAACCAGAAGAAATTTTAATGTAAAAAGTAGTAATAAAGAAGTTGCCCTCTGCTTCGCCCACTTTATTTGACTTCTTTGAATATGGCACTGTTTCTGAACACCATATACATCCAACTGGCATAAATACACGGATAAATCTCACCATACAGCTCTGTATCTGTGGCTCCCTTCATACAGTTTATTATAAAACTGTTTGCCTTCAGCCACCACTTGGGGGAGCTCAGTGCATAGGAATTTATACCGTTACCGTTGGCTGCAATGGAGGCTGTAATAATGTATTTGCACTGAGCTCCCCTAGTGGCAGCTGAATGAAACTGCTGTGTTTTCATTTTGAGAACAGAAGAAGGAGTTTAGTGCCGGACCCCCCTCTGCCCTAGGCCTCATAGCAGTCACGTGATCTGTCTCTATGGAGGATATGCCACTGAATGGGAGAAATGTACAGTCTTTCCCACAGTGCAATATGCGCTCTCATGATGAACCTGTAAAACTTTGATAAATGAGTCCCTCTCGTTGCAACCCTGATATCTGTCCACTTTTTCTGAAACATTTGTTTTTTATTCACTTTATTAATTGCTGATTCTTTGATACGAATGTATCATCCCATAGAACACACAGACATGTTGTGCAGTAGGAGGCTATTGGCATTGACTGTAGCAGGACTGTAGTACTTTCTGGGGACTGAATGACCAGAGTACTCACTGGGTACAGTTACTGTTCAGGACAGCTTAGGACTGTTGTGTTCTGAACACACATCAAACCTATTCCATTGCTGTACATGCTGCTACATTATCAGTACATTAAAAAGATGAAGAATCCAAAGGTCACTGACATATATCCTCAGCAATCTCTACATGTTTCATTCTAACTACCTCTTTGGCATTTTACCTGAATACACGATCTAATGAGAAGTTTATAAAAGGGTTTTATAAAGAAGCAATTCTAGACCAGGATAGATAAATGCACTTCAATAATGTTTAATGAGCTCATTGGCAGAACATCAATGTCCCAGAAGAGATGAGCAACTGTCTTCAAGAAGAAGTCATTCTTTCTTGGCTAGGAAGAGGTCAATATTAACTAGCAGTAAAAATGGCAGAATCATGGAGTACAGAGGGTATGTGATTGATGTTGAGACTGTGGTGGATGAAAGAATGACAAAGTGGTCCCTTACGCATCAGTAATAAGGACATTTCATTCTATGCATCAACCTGAGGCGATCAATAAAGGTTACAGATATTCTCCCTTCTATCTTTACTACATTACTGCTCAAAATGCCAAATGATTGGGATTTGGCCAAATTTAATAAAGCCAGTTGGAGGTATTCTCGATTGGAGTAAATCATGCATATAAATCTAGTGTTAATAACTAGCTGAGCTCATGTGCCGTACTTTCTATAAGTCAGTAGAATGCCAAGTAAATAGGTCTTAAAGGGCACGGGGTAAAAACCATATATTGTGTTTGGAGTGCAGAACTAGTTACATGGGTTAATGTAAAGTGAGTGCTGGAACGTCATAGGAATGATGTATGGGGCTGTGGGTAAGGGCTTTCTATACTTAAAGCCATATTAGTTCAACTTACATTTAGAAAGAAGTAAATCATTTAAAAAGAGAACTTCTCAACCCCAGGAAAAAAATAAAAAGTATGACATTAAAGGTGTACAGATATCTGCTTAGAGTGCAAGATGAAATGACTTCTCTAGTAATAAAATGTTTCCCCTTCTAAGGAAGCGGGCAGAAATGAAAATCTTCATGCTTGCAATCATAAGCTAACCATGGTAATTTTATAATATTTTAATAAATCATATTATTAAATGCAGTGTATGACAATGATATATTTATATGATAATTCATCATACTATGTAAGATTGATACATTGTATATTTGGCGTATTCTTGATTATCACATTGTTCTGCTTCTGAACTTTCCAATTTTCTTAAAAGTCATCGCAGCCACCCAATTCATCTATATAATAATAAACTGGGTAGTTGGCAAATAATTTACTGAGTTTTTAGATGAACACATTGCATATTGAATGTCTTACAGTGGTCCCTCAAGATACAATATTAATTGGTTCCAGGGTGACCATTGTATGTTGCAACCATTGTAAGTTAAGTAATCGCTTCCAAAACCCCAAAATGTCATCCAAGATAAGAGAAAATGAAGATTTAAGAAAAATAAGCAGATAACTAAGACAGATAAAACGTGTCCTTACATATAACAGTCAGGAATAGCTGATAACTAGTAACTAATACAGATATTTACCAGAAAAGTGACCTTGATTGGTTGGATCTGAGTCTGAGGCATTGTATGTTGAGTCTATTTTCAACTTATGATGGGTCAGAAAAGAACATTGTATGTTGAAAATATTGTATCCTGAGGCCATTGTATCTTGAGGGATCACTGTATATATTCACATACACACATTTACGCAATTTGAGCACTTGTGGCAAAAGTCAATGTATTAACACATGTATAATCATTTACATATCTGCTTAAGGCTGCTTTCACATTTGTGTTGTCAATTAAAGATCTCAATACCGGAATTAAACAGATCCACTTTGATTTTACACAGCAGGATGCGTCCATTCACTGGCAAGAAAAGTAATGCACCAGAAATGTAGGATTGCTGAAAAACTCAGCATGCAGTTCTTCCTCATGCTGATATGTATTTGATTACAGGTGTGGTCTGATTACGCCTTGAGTCTTGCCACAAGAGGGTGTAAAAGTGCTTCCCCCTCTGTCTTATTAAAAAAAAAGGTTTGCAAAGGCTACGTTTGGGTAATGTACCTCTTGGTGAGAGATGCCTCCAGGGGCGGATTGGCTATAGAGCTTACAGGGAAATTTCCCAGTGGACAAATGCCCAGGGGGCCACCCATGCCCCACTCTCTGTCACTGGTCGAGTACATAATGAGTGCTGTGAGAATCAAGCATGTACTCAACCAGTGACTGCACATGTCCTCCTGAATTCAATTATGGCCCGCATCTCACTTCCTAAGTTCCCTGCTCCAAATCTTAATCAGAGATAACTGGGGGAGGAGAAGAACAGAAAATGGCAGCTATTGATGGAAAACGCAGAGGGAAAGCTTTTTGTGCATAATATATTGTGCTGCACTGTGATATATGGCATTTTGCGCTATGGTATGGTCAGCGGTCAATTTAGACACTCCAATTTAGACACCTCCTATTAGGTTTATTTTTCCAGGGTGACTTTCAGTTTCCAAACTGCCCCGATTTAGGGCTCATCCACACAAACGTATTTTCTTTCCGTGTCCGTTCCGTTTTTATTGCGGACCATATGCAGAACCATTTCAATGGGTATGCAAAAAAAACTGAAGTTACTCCGTGTGCATTCCGTTTCCGTATGTCCGTATTTCCATTCCGCAAAAAGATAGAACATGCACTATTATTGTCTGCATTACGGACAAGGATAGTACTGTTCTATTAGGGGCCAGCTGTTCCGTTCCGCAAAATACGGAATGCACACGGATGTCATCCGTATTTTCTGTGGATCCATTTTTGCGGATCCTTTTTTTTATACAATCGTGTGCATGAGGCCTTAGGGAGTCCTAGTCAGCAACCCTGGACTAGGACAAAGAGGGTGCTCTGCTACCTGGACGAGGATATTAGACCAGGCTAAATAGGGCCAGGGAAAGCGACCTAGGTCTGTTTGAACTTTTCTAGTGTACCTTCCATTACTGCCTAGTATACTCTGATAATGTAGCATTAAGACCATTCCTTTTCTTTGAGTGCACTTTTATATATATATATATATATATATATATATATGTGTTTACCTTGTGGGCTTTAACCACTTCCCATCCGGGCCATGTACCCCCTTCCTGACCAGGCTTAATTTTGCAAATCTGACATGTGTGACTTCTAGAGATGAGCGAACGTGCTCGTTACGAGCACTGTAGCGCTCGGCTCCCCTGCGCAATGCCCGCAGGCATTGTGGATCCGTCCTCAGCTGCATGTAAGTCAGTGGGGACGGATCGTTTGGTATGACACTCATACCAAACGGATCCGTCCTCCTCACCCGACTGAAAGTCAGTGGGGACGGATCCGTTTGGTATGAGTGTCATACCAAACAGATCCGTCCCCATTGACTTACATGCAGCTGAGGACGGATCCGCAATGCCTGCAGGCATTTGTTCGCAGGGGATCCGAGCGCTACAGTGCTCGCAACGAGCACGTTCTCTCATCTCTAGTGACTTCATGTGGTAATAACTTTGGAACGCTTTTACTTATCCAAGCGATTCTGAGATTGTTTTCTCGTGACACATTGTACTCCATGTTAATGGTAAATTTGAGTCGATAAGTTTTAATTTTATTTATAAAAAAATCCAAAAGTTAACAAAAATTTGAAAAAATTCACTGTTTTGTAAACTTGAATCTCTGATTTTAAGACAGATAGTGATACCCCATAAAATCCTTTTTAATTGACATTCTCCATATGTCTAATTTATGTTGGCATAATTTTGGTAGTGTCATTTTATTTTTTTTAGGACAGTAGAAGGTTTAGAATTTTAGATGCAATTTTTGCAAATTTGCTAAATCAACTTTTTTAAGGACCAGTTCAGTTCTGAAGTCAGTTTGTGAGGCTTACATAATAAAAACCACCCATAAATTACCCCATTTTAGAAACTACACCCCTCAAACTATTCAAAACTGGTTTTAGAAATGTTGTTAACCCTTCAAGTATTCCACAGGAATTAAAGCAAAATAGATGTGAAATTTCAAAATTTCACTTTTTTTGCAGATTTACCATTTTAATCATTTTTTTCCTGTAACACATCAAGGGTTAACAACAAAACAAAACTCAATATTTATTACCCCGATTCTGCAGTTTGCAGAAACACCCCACATGTGGTCGTAAACTGTTATTTGGGGATACACCAGGGCTCAGAAGGGGAGGAGCAGCATCTGCATTTTCTAACATGGAATTTTTTGTCATGGTTTGTAAGAGTGATAAGTTTTTAATTTTTTTGTGGACTGAGCTGCGTGAGGTCTTATTTTTTGCGGGACAAGCTGTGCTTTTTATTGGCACTATTTTGAGGTACATCCACCTTTCTGATCACTTTTTAATCTAATTTTTGGGAGGTTAACTAAAAAAAGCAGTTTAGGGGCATTTTTCTATATTTATGTTCACTTGATGGGGTAGATCATGTGATATTTTTGTAGAGCCAGTTGTTACGGACGCAACGATACCAAATATGTCTATTTTTTATTTATTTTTTTTACGTTTTACACAATAAGAGCATTTTCAGAAAAAAAATCATGTTTTTGTGTTGCAATTTTTTAAGAGCCATTTTTTTTCATTTTTCGGGCTATGATCTTGTGTGGGGGCTCATTTTTTGCGGGATAAGGTGACATTTTTATTGCTATCATTTTGGGATTCATACGACTTTTTGATTGTTTGATATTATGTTTTTTGGTAGGTGAGGCGACAAAAAAAAGCTGTTTTGGCATAATTTTTATTATATTTTTTTTTACGCAGTTCACTTGATGGGGTAGATCATGTGATATTTTTATAGAGCCGGTCGTTGCGGACGCGGTGATACCAAATATGTCTATTTTATTTATTTATTTTTATTTATAGCATTTTTTAATGACATATTTGGGGGGAAATTATTTTTTTAAATGTGATTTTTATTTTTTTTTATATCATACTCTATTTTTTTTATTATTTTTTTATTTTTTATTTTACACTTTGTGTCCCCCATAAGGTCATACAAGACCTCAGGGGGACATTTAACTTTACTTATTTTTTTTTTTTTTACACTTGGTTTCTCTTGGTTTCTCCTGTAACTGGGGCTGACATAGTAATAATCCCCAGAGAGGCTGTACAGCATAATACTATGCTGTACAGCCTCAGTGCAGGGCTGATCGGGTCTATGAGAGACCCGGCAGCTCCTGCCCGCTCCCGGCCCCAGCGATCATGTGACCGCCGGGCCGGAACAGGTAGCGGGAATGGTCCCTGCCTTCTCTTTGGGGTACCCTGCTGTCACTGACAGCAGGTACCCCACTGTGCAGCTGCACGATTAGCGTGCAGCTGCTATTTCTGAATGGACATTCAGAAACGTCCATTCAGAAATTAACAACCACTTCACGGATGTTTATAGTCAATGGGCGGACGTGAAGTGGTTAAGTATTATAAATAAAAGTTAAGTACTAATTAGTTGAGGCATATCCTTGAGGCACAGGCAGGGGTGCATTGACCATAGACCTTACAGGGAAATTTCCCGGCGGGTTGATGACCAACACAGAAGGACAGCTTGTGGGGCAATATATTGTGCTGCTCTGTGGTATAAGTTTCTGCTGGGACAGTATTTTGCGCTACGGGATTGCTGACTCCTCCTACTTATGATGCCCCGCCTCCAGTCAATTTAGACACTCCTACATGGGGCCACTTTTAGGTTTTTTTTCCAGTGCCACTTTAAGTTCCCAATCCGCCCCTGGATGCCTCTATGACAGAGGTGACAGACAACGGCGATAAAGCCGCCCCCCCTCATTGAACCCCTCAGATGCAGAGTTCATCGCTGATTTAGGCCTTTCAGGGGTTAATCAGGGTAAAAATAAATAAACACTCACCTCATCCATTTGCTCGCATAGAGGTCGTCGCAGCCATCTTGATTGAAAACACTGCGTGAAATCTCGTGCAGTGATGTGATGACGCCGTCGCACTGGCCGGGCACGTTGACGTCATCACTGATGACATCACTGCGCCTGGCCAGCACACCGGTGTGGTGACATCATACGTCACCCGTGCAAGATTTCACACTGTATCCATCAAGATGGCCATAACAGACTCTTCGTGCGCAAATGGATGAGGTGAGTATGTATTTTTTTTTTGTATTTACTGCCATTTCAGAGAAAATTGATTTGTTACCATGAAGCGTGAGGAAATTCGACTTTGTGGCAATCAAATTTTTCGTGAAATCAATTTGTTTGACTTCGATTTGCTCAACACTAATTGTAATCAATTACATTTACCATCATTACATTCATACATAGAAAGTTTCACTTGATTCCCACAACTCCTTCTTGGTGCGTTATTTTTTATTTTGTTTTTGTTAATGAGTGTATGTCCAGTAATCAGCTGCAACATTTCAACCAGCTGCCTAATATTGTGTAGGTCCCCCACAAGCCAAAGTATTCAATAAATTATATGTACCCCAAAATGGCACAATAAAAAGTGCAACTTGGACAGCAAAAAAATAAATAAAAATAAAATAAAAACATATGGCTACGTCTCTGGGAATACAGTGATTAAAAAAAAAAATAATCCCTTGGTCCTAAAATAGGTCGGGGTTAATATTTAGGTCAAGGCTAGGCTTTCAAAATGAACTCTTTTATACTTCCAATGTTTACAAAAGCATTGGTTTTCCAAATTCTTGACTTTGATGAAAGGAAATTAATGTCACTGATTTACAGTATATCACCTCCTATTTCCTCTTCACTCCTACTGCCAACATAACTCATTTGTTCTCATCAGTTTCCAAAGAATGTACGTACAGTATTCACATTTAATTTCTCTAAATTATTGAAAGATAGAATAATAGCTTACAGTAAAAAAAAAGTATCCAGTAAAATACAAACACTAAGTAGTTAAAGGGGTTCTCCTGCCCTACATAAAAAAATGAGGCCTGAATATAAACTGTGGAGAGAAGGTTAGTAAAGCCATACTTACCTCCAGCAGCATCAGAGTTTCCCCGATCCTCTTCACGACCACGTGATCGCTTCTGTCGTGCTTTTAGGGCTTCGGCTCTAAGGCATCTTCTTTTTTTCCTCTTTAAGGCTTCATTCACACGACCGTATTTTGTTTCCGTGTCCGTTCCGTTTTTTTGCAGACCATATGCAGAACCATTCATTTCAATGGGTCAGCAAAAAAACAGAAGGTACTCCGTGTGCATTCCGTTTCCGTATGTTCGTATTTCCGTTCCGCAAAAAAGATAGAACATGCCCTATTCTTGTCCATTTTGCTGACAAGGATAGGCATTGTTACAATGGGTCCGCAAAATAAACGTAAACACGGATGCCATATGGGAAGTGATCCATTTTTTTGGCGGATCCGCAATTTGCAGACCGCAATACACATACAGACGTGTGAATGAAGCCTTAAGCTGGAGATGGCACGTCATCGCTGACATCACCTCCTCCTGCCGGCCTTCCCAGGTCCCGACGTCTGCACACTACTGTGTATGCCGACCATCTACTGAGTGTACAGGCTTCTGTGTGAAGCCTATACTGACCCATAAAGAGATTGATGTAAACTTCAGAGGCTGTTCGCTATGCTATGGATCTCACTGGGGAATGTTGTGGATGGCAATAGGGTCATTGTGGATTGCACCTGGGGGGCACTGTGGATGGCAATGGGGACACTGTGAATGGCAATGGGGGCACTGTGAATGGCACTAGGGGAACTGGATGGCAATGGGGACACTGTGAATAGCACTAGGGGCACTGGATGGCAATAGGGGGAATGGATGTCATTTGGCGGCACTGTGGATAGCAATGGGGATACTGGTTGGCATTTGAGGGCACTGTGGATGGCAGTGGGGGCACTGGATGGCATTTGGGGGCACCTTTGATGGCATTTACGGGCACTGTGCATGGCACTAGGGGTAATGTGGTTAGCACTGGGGGGCACCTTTGATGGCATTTACGGGCACTGTGGATGGCACTAGGGGTAATGTGGTTAGCACTGGGGGCACTGTGGATGTCATTGGGTGCACTGTGGGAACACTGGGGGCACTGTGGATGGCAAAGGGGGATCTGTGGATGGCAATGGGGGCACTGTGCATGGCAATGGGGACACTGTGGATGGCAAATGGGGACACTGAGGATGGCACTAGGGCACTATGGATGGCATTTGGGACACTGTGGATGCCACTGTGGATGGCGTTAGGGGTACTGGATGGTATTTGAGGGCAGTGTGAATAGTAATGGAAGCACTGGATGGCAATTGGGGGCACTATGAATGGCAATAGGGACACTGGATGGCATTCGGAGGCACTGTGGATGGCATTTGGGGCACTGTGGTTGGCACTGGGGACTGTGGATGATACTAGGGGCACTGCAAATAGCACTGGAGCACTGTAGATGGCACTAGGGACACTGTGGATGGCACTAAGAGCATTGTGGATGGTACTAGTGGCACGGTGGATGGCAATGGAGACACTAGATGGCATCTGGGGGGTGTTATGGATGGCGATGGGGACTCTGTGGATGGCAATGTTGACAGTGTGGATGGCAATGGGACACTGTGGATGTCACTAGGGTCACTGGATGGCAGTTGGGAGCACAGTGGATGGCAATTGGGCACTGGATGGCATTTACGGTACTGTGGATGGCAATGAAGGCACGGGGTGGCATTTGGGGGCACTGTGGATGGCAGTGGGGCGCTGGATGGCATTTGGAGGCACTGTGGATGGAAATCGGTGGCACTGGATTTCATTTGAGGCCACTGTGGATGGCAATGTGGGCACTGGATGGCATTTAGGGTACTGTGGATGGCAATGAAGGCACGGGGTGGCATTTGGGGGCACTGTGGATGGCAATGGGGGTACTTTGGCTGGCATTTAAGGGCACCATGGATGTAACTGTTATGGGGGCGCTGTGGAGATCACTGTTATAGGGGCACTGTGGATGTCACTGTTATTAGGGCACTGTGGATGTCCTTCTTATGAAGGCTCAGTATGAGTGATAGGGCTCATGCAAGCGACCGTGATCAGCCCCAAAATCCATGTCCCGGTCCATGTGTCGACCACATTTTCCAGGCTGACCAAGTCTTCCCTGACCGGATCTGACTGTGTGAAGTAATGTATGATACAACCAGTCTTTATCTGACCATCATGTGTACATACCCCACGATCAGATAGAGACTGGCTGTATGATACATTAAAAAAGATAGGAATAGGCCTCATGCACACAACCATATGGGTTTTGCAGTCTGCAAGATGTGCATCTGCTAAATAAGGATACTGTCCATGTGGGACCTGTATTTTTTATTTTTTTTGCTGAGCCATTGAGTTCTGTGGGTTTGAGGTCTGCATTTTGAGAACCAGAATAGGACATGTTTTATGTTTTCTAGAACTGACATACAGATGTGGAAAAAAAATGATGGTCAGTGTGCTTTCCTCATCTGTATGTAATTTCCACAAAGGATAGAACATGTCCTATTCTGGTCCTGAAAATGCAGGCCATAGAACCCATAGAAGTCAATGGCTCTGCAAAAAAAATGCAGGTCACACACGGACAGTATACTTCATTAGTGGATACATGACTTGCAGACCACACAACGGATAGGGTCATGTGCATGAGGATCTATATACACAGTTTGGCCGCCAGTATCATAAAAGACAGGATGAGATACACAGGTCAGCAGCCAGGATTATACAAGATAGGGTTAGATACACAGCTCAACAGGCATTACAGTACAAGATAGGATTAGATGCACAGCTCAGCAGGCAGTATAATACAAGATAAGATTAGATACACATCATAGCAGGCAGGATCATACAAGATAAGATTAGATACACAGCTTAGCAGGCAGGATCATACAAGATAAGATTAGATACACAGCTTAGCAGGCAGCGTCACACATGAGAATCTTTTTAGCAACAGTAGACTGTATGACAGATTATAGCCTTAGGCTACTTTCACACTAGCGTTTTTAAATTCCGGTATTGAGTTCCGTCATAGGGGCTCAATACCGGAAAAAAACGCTTCAGTTTTGTCCCCATTCATTGTCAATGGGGACAAAACTGAACTGAAGACAACGGAATGCTCCTGAAAGCATTCCGTTCCGTCTCCAGACCGGAGAACAAACCGCAGCATGCTGCGGTTTTCTCTCCGGTCCAGGCATCCGCACCAAGACGGATCCGGAATGACTCCCAATGCAAGTCAATGGGGACGGATCCGTTTGGTGTGACACACCAGTAATCCGGATCTGTCCTCCATTGACTTGCAATGGGGGGTCATTCCGGATCCGGCTACAGAGAAACATACAGACAGACATACATACATAGATAGACATACATACATACACATACATACACATACATACTCACATACTCCAGCCAGGGACGCCGGCAGCATGTCTTCACACGCCTCCTGCGCGCAGGTATGACGTTTCCCCACTGCGCCCAGCAGAGAGCGCTGTGGGGAATCGTCATCACTGCGCGCAGGAGGCGCGTGAAGACGTGCTGCCGGCGTCCCGGGCTGGAGTATGTAAGTATGTATGTGTTTGTGCGTATGTGTGTGTATGTATGTCCTCTGTGTATGTGTCAACATGTGTGGGGCCGGAGCACTGCTCCGGCTCCACACATGTGTCAGCAGCAGTACGGATCCGTCTGCACCCTTTAGGTGCCGGATCCGTGCTGCCCCTAATGTGAAAGTAGCCTTAGATATAGAGGCACAGCAGACAGTATCTGACATGATAAACTTACATACACACCAGAGAGTATATTAAAAGATTGGAATAGATACACACCACACCAGAAAGTATAGTACAAAATGGGATTAGATCCACACCACACAGTATAGTACAAAATGGGATTAGATACACAGCTCAGCAGGAAGGATATCAGGCACAGCAGGCTGTATCATACATGATAGGATTAGATACAGATGTGTTTGGATGTGCTTGCCAAATCCAGCTGTTTATTGTACTCTGTAGATGGTGAGTGAGAAGCCTGTGGACAATCAGTGATGTGATTTAGGCAGTGAGTGAGAAATAAACTAGCAGGATTCATGTACTTGCAGGATAACAGACCGAACTGGATGGACAGATGTCTTTTTTCGGCCTTATAAACTATGTTACTATGTTATGTATGGGTGAGGTAACATGGCCATATGTAGCGGGATTAGCACTGCAGACTGAACAGTGGGGGGCGGGGCCAGCATGTGACTCATCACTTTGCAGTGCAGCCAGGCTTTATCAATAAAGTTACCTATTCAATAAAACAGGAAACTAGGAATATAAACAGATCTGCCAGGATACTCTGATGCCCAGACTGGGGGAAGGAAAGCAGACATGAAAACCAGGAATTGGGGCATATATGTGCATGATGAGGGGTGTTAGAAGCACATAAAAAGAATTTTGATTTTGGGACTGGACAACCTTTTTAAGTTTCTCTGTATATGCTTATAAAGCCAATTTTAAGAAAATTAAAAAAGTTTACAGTTTCTTAAAAGAAACTTTCTCTGCACTATTTTTGTTACGTTTCCTGTCTATATCATGGTCTCTGAATACTGATTACAACTTTCTCTGGCTACTTTCACATCTGCGTTTTGGTTTCAAATTTTGAGATCCGGTAGAGGATCTCAAAACCTGGCCAAAACGGATCCATCACCATTGACTTACATTATGTTTAGTGATGGATCTGACTTGTTCTGTTTCAATGACTGGACACAAAACCTCAGCTTGCAGCAGCTTTGTGTCCAGTCACAAAATGCATTCTGCATTCTGAATGCATGGGAACAAAATCCTCTGCCCGATCTCAAAACCGTAAAGCCAAAAAGCAGATGTGAAAGTAGCCTTTCCCTCTATCTGATAATGCCAAAACTCAACCTGAGACTTGACTGACATTTCAAAAATAAGGACTTGTATGATTTGTAGTGAGTGTAATGTAGTTACACTTGCAATACAGAAACATTTTTGTAGCACATCTTTCTGCATCAGCCTCCTTCCTCTGATGGCTTTAGCTCTGGGACAATCCTATGGTTATACAGACTTGGCTTTTATAATTAGTTACTTTAGTGGATCTGTATAAAGAGAATAGACGTTCTTTCTACCAGTTACCAGCGGTTTGACACTTTGGGTTTCCCTTGTGTTCATGGAAACAGGGCTGACTTTGTAGATATGCAGCACATGTCATTGCTGAAGTAGATGCCCAGCCATGATTGCCCTTGATCCCACACTTCTGCCAAGCCTTGTTTAGTCAATAGCACTGCATAGGATACATCTTCTAGCTTATTGGTTGAGAGGCAATATTTGGCATATTTCGGCTGCTTTCACATCAGTGCTATCTATTTTCGTTCTCCTGTTCCATTATAGGAGCAGAAGAACGAAAATAACAGAAGTGCTGTATTTGGCACATAACTGACAGGATTGTAGTCTAATTGACGATAATGGGGTTTCCATTCGGGTGAAGAGTTTTTTTAAGCAGATAAAAAGTCCTTCATGTTATTTTTCATGAACTCTATGACAGAGTCTCCGATGCAGATGCAAAGTTAAGCTGAGGATTCATAGTTACCTGCAGCTCGTTATCAAGTGATTGTGGCCATGCAGTACTGGAAGAAGAATAGAAGGGTGAGTACCCAGCAGCTGTACAGCCTTCCACCACACTGTGCAGCGTGCACAGAAGCCATTACCACTGGTCACCTCGTAATAAGGAACAGTACCATTATTGCTAAGTGTGATAGTAGTGCCTACCTTATCCAATCATCAAAAAGACTTGATAAAGGGGACCTAGAACCCCAAAATGCATTGTCTGTTTTTTACCCACCAATAAAGCTCCTTTTATTAATTTGCTGGTTGTCCCCTGCGCCTGCCTCAACCAGTTGAGTTGGATGGAACCCAACGGGGTGTACCTCCCCTCTTCACCCTTCTACTCTTGTGATATTCCTCTGGCGGTTTGGCAACTTTGCTTGGAGGATCCCATCCAAACGTATTGGCACTGGCTGCAGTTACCTTATCATACTTATCATCTCCACCTACGAACCCTACATCTCCAACGCACTGCAAACCCTAATACAGGTGAGTGCATACACATCCCTCCAAGGATTGAGATGCCTTACCTACTAACCCTATGAGAACAATGAGAACCTTCTCTCTCACCAGTGTGGAGACCTCAAGATGGAGACACTAAAGGCAGCTCAGAGGATAGGAGTGTCGGGAGCAGGTAATTATGAATCCTTTGCTGAGTGGGGCAGGCTGCTGGAACTTGGTAAAATGGAAACCCTTTAAGATTTATTTGAAAACTTTGAAAGTCAGCATTTCTGCTTGTCCTGGTGTATTGTCAGCATCAAAAATATGATTACCAGACAAAAAGCAGCAACCTGGTGGTCAGGATGTGGATGCTGCCATTTAGGCCTCTTTCACACGACAGTATATTTTGCAGGCTCCGATCCGCATTTTTCACATGAAAAATGCGGACCCATTCATTTCTATGGGTGCGCAAAAAATACTGAGAGCATATTGTGTGCTGTCCACATCCGTATGTCCGTTCCGTAGCACCGCAAAAAAAATAGAACATGTCCTATTCTTGCCCGTATTACGGACAAAAATAGTACTGTTCTCTTAGGGGCCAGCTGTTCCACAAAATACGTAATGCACACGAATGCCATCCGTTTTTTTGCGGATACGCAATTTGTGGCCCGCAAAACACAACGTTCGTGTGAAAGTAGCCTTAGTCTGCATGACAAGCAAGTAAAGCTGTCTGTCTCCATTAGGAACCTTCCTTACAGATTCTGTAAGAAAGACAAGACAGAATAGTGCAGCATAATAGTGCAGCATAATAGTGCAGCATGCAGTGCTATTTATTTCTGATAACATTTCTGACACTATGACTATCATGGCATCCATCAAGTGCTGCGGGTGTCTGCGATGTGACAATATGGCACTCCCTTTGTGTTTTTTCTGTTACTGTAGCAGAATAGAAAAATGAAACTAATAAGGCAGATGTGAATGCAGCCTTATGAAACATGGAAATAAACACTTTAGATGTTTACATTTAGGTTTTGATACTTTTAAGTTATTTACAACATATTAGAATTATGGGTTTTGTTACACACTGTAACTAGTACTCTGAACAGAAAACACTGCAGTTAGATGACACTGTAATTAGCAAAGAATTATGGTCTCTGTTTAGTAGAGAGGAAACAACCTCATTTTTTTTCTAAATTGCTGTTCAAGGTTAATTCATTCATCTGTAGCAGAAAATGTCATAGTTCTTAACCCTGAAGTTTAATTATTTCCCAGTATATATATACATAGTTTGTAAGGCCGAAAAAAGACATCTGTCCATCCAGTTCAGCCTGTTTTCCTACAAGTTGATCCAGGGGAAGGCAAAAAAACCCTGTGAGGTAGAAGCCAATTTTCCTCACTTTAGGGGGAAAAATTCCTTCCCGACTCCAATCAGGCAATCAGAATAACTCCCTGGATCAACGACCCATCTCTAGTAACTATAACCTGTAATATTATTACCCTCCAGAAATACATCCAGGCCCTTCTTGAACTCTCTTAGTGAACTTACCATCACCACCTCCTCAGGCAGAGAGTTCCATAGTCTCACTGCTCTTACCGTAAAGAATCCTCTTCTATGTTTATGTACAAACCTTCTTTCCTCCAGACGCAGAGGATGTCCCCTCGTCACAGTCACAGTCCTCAGGATAAATAGATGATGGGAGAGATCTCTGTACTGACCTCTGATATATTTATACATAGTTATTAGATCTCCCCTCAGTCGTCTTTTTACTAAAGTGAATAACCCTAATTTTGATAATCTTTCTGGGTACTGTAGTCCACCCATTCCAGTTATTACTTTAGTTGCCCTCCTCTGAACCCTCTCCAGCTCTGCTATGTCTGCCTTGTTCACAGGAGCCCAGAACTGTACACAGTACTCCATATGTGGTCTGACTAGTGATTTGTAAAGTGGCAGGGCTATGTTCTCATCACGGGCATCTATGCCTCTTTTGATGCAACCCATTATCTTATTGGCCTTGGCAGCAGCTGTCTGACACTGGTTTCTGCAGCTTAGTTTGCTGTTCACTAAAATTCCTAGGTCCTTTTCCATGTCAGAGTTACCCAATGCTTTACCATTTAGTATGTACTGATGACTTGCATTATTCCTTCCCATATGCATAACCTTACATTTGTCAGTGTTAAACCTCATCTGCCACTTTTCTGCCCAAGCCTCCAGTCTATCCAGATCCTGCTGTAGCAGTGCACTGTCCTCCTCTGTGTTAATTACTTTACACAGTTTAGTGTCATCTGCAAAAATTGATATTTTACTGTGCAAGCTTTCTACAAGATCATTAATAAATATATTGAAGAGAATAGGACCAAATACAGACCCCTCTGGTACCCCACTAGTGACAGTGTGTCACGCTCGGGTGTGGGGGGGAAAAGCCACACCGAGCGTATGAGGGATGGGAACAGACAAAACCAGGGAACTGGTCACCTCCTGCAGGGGACCCTAAGACTAGGCCCTAACTGGCTACCAGTATGAACTAACCCGGGTGGTAGGAAAGCTCATACACAGGAACCTAATCTGAATAAACCCTAGAACACCCTGCAGTCTAATGACACAAGAGAGTAACCCGTTCCTCCAAGCGTACGGAGGAACAGGAGACTCAAACAGGAATAACCAAAGGAAGGGAAAACACTTAACTTTAAGTAGAACTCAGCAACAGGATCTCAGCCGAGATCCACACCACTCTCAACCAGGTAAGTAGCAGATATAAACCGCAAGGGATACTGGGAGAGGAAGAGGTAAGTAGGAGACAGCTAATTGCCCAGCGGCAACAGCTGAGGGAAAGGGGTGTGGTGAACAGCACCCAAACCACAGGAATAGCCTGTCAAACCTGTCACTTAGAAAGCCGCGCAGAACGTCTGATTCCAGACGCAAGACCACTCGTGACATTACCCCCCCTTTTACGGGTGACCTCCGGGCACCCAGGACCAACTTTATCAGGGTGACACCTGTGAAAGGCTTTTACCAAACGACTGGCATTCACGTCAGATGCCGGTACCCATGACCTCTCCTCAGGACCATAACCCTTCCAATGAACCAGATATTGAAGGGTCCCACGAAGAACTCGAGAATCAATGATCTTGACAATCTGAAATTCCAAATTACCATCCACCAAGACAGGCACGGGTGGCAAGGGAGATGGCTCCAGAGGTTCAACATACCTCTTCAACAAACATCTGTGAAACACATTATGGATTTTCAGGGCCTGCGGAAGTTCAAGACGAAATGCTACAGGATTAATAATGGCCGTGATTTTATATGGGCCAATAAATCTTGGACCCAACTTCCATGAAGGAACTTTCAACTTAATGTTCCTAGTAGACAGCCACACAGAATCACCCACATTTAGGTCCGGACCATTCATGCGTCTCCTGTCAGCCACACGTTTGTACTTGTTACCCATATTTATCAAGTTACTTTGAATTTTTCGCCATATGGAAGACAATGATGATGAAAAACGTTCTTCCTCAGGAATACCAGAAGTATCAGAACCACAAAATGTGCCAAACTGCGGGTGAAAGCCATATGCACCAAAAAATGGTGACTTACCAGTGGAGTCCTGTCTGCGATTATTTATGGCAAACTCAGCCAGAGACAAAAACGAGGACCATTCCTCCTGGTTCTCAGAGACAAAGCATCTCAAATAAGTCTCCAGATTCTGATTGGTACGCTCAGTCTGTCCATTCGTCTGGGGATGAAAGGCAGAGGAGAAAGACAGTTGTACCCCGAGCCGAGTACAGAACGCCCTCCAGAATCTGGACACAAACTGAGTCCCACGATCAGAGACAACGTCAGTGGGAATGCCATGAAGTTTCACAATATTGTCAACAAACACTTGTGCAAGAGTTTTAGCATTGGGGAGTCCGGGTAATGCAATAAAGTGCGCCATTTTACTAAAACGATCTACAACCACCAGAATAACTGTCTTACCAGACGACTCAGGCAGATCAGTGATGAAGTCCATGGATAGGTGAGTCCATGGTCTGGACGGGATGGGTAATGGAAGTAGGGGTCCAGAGGGACGAGTATGTGTCACCTTAGAGCGTGCGCAGACACTACAGGCTGACACATATTCCTCAACACACTTACGCAGACCTGGCCACCAGAATCTACGAGAGATGAGGTCGACAGTGGATTTACTCCCAGGGTGTCCCGCAAGCACCGAAGAATGATGCTCCTCAAAAACCTTATAACGCAAATCAGCAGGAACAAACAACTTCCCGGGAGGGCAAGACTCCGGCGCATCTCCCTGGGCCTCAAGCACTTTAGCCTCAAGATCAGGGTAAAGAGCGGATATCACCACTCCTTCAGACAGTATAGGGCTAGGATCTTCAAAATCACCACCCCCGGGAAAACTACGTGACAAGGCATCCGCCTTCACATTCTTAACCCCAGGACGGTATGTGACAATGAAATTGAATCTGGTGAAGAACAAAGACCATCTGGCCTGCCTCGGATTAAGTCGTCTAGCCGACTCCAGGTAAGCCAGATTTTTGTGATCAGTGAATACCGTGATTGGATGATTCGCCCCTTCCAACCAATGACGCCATTCCTCAAAAGCCAACTTAATGGCCAGTAACTCTCGGTTACCCACATCATAATTTCTCTCCGCCACAGAGAGTTTCTTCGAAAAAAAAGCACATGGGCGCCATTTACCAGGTGACGGGCCCTGTGATAACACAGCTCCTACCCCCACATCGGATGCGTCAACCTCCACAATGAAAGGTTGTGACACATCTGGCTGCACCAATATAGGGGCAGAGGAAAAGCACTCCTTTACAGCAGAGAAGGCTTGCAATGCTGCATCAGACCACACAGAGACATCCGTCCCTTTCTTAGTCATGTCAGTTAAGGGTTTAACTATAGTCGAATAGTTCTTAATAAATTTTCGGTAATAGTTGGTGAACCCCAAAAATCGCATAAGAGCCTTCAGATTTTCAGGTCGGTCCCAGTTCAGAACAGCACAGACCTTCTCTGGATCCATACGAAAACCTGAAGATGAAAGCAGGTATCCTAAGAATTGCACCTCATGTACAGCAAAAGCACATTTCTCTAATTTTGCATACAACTTGTTATCTCTTAAGATTTGCAACACCTGCCTCACGTGATCCTGATGTGTCACAATATCTGGAGAATAGATTAGTATGTCATCCAAATACACGACTACAAACCTCCCCACAAGATGATGAAAAATGTCATTAACAAAATGCTGGAAGACAGCAGGAGCATTGGTCAACCCAAAAGGCATGACCAGGTTCTCAAAGTGGCCCTCAGGAGTGTTAAAGGCCGTCTTCCATTCATCCCCTTCCTTGATCCTGACCAGATTATATGCCCCCTTTAAGTCCAACTTGGAGAACACCTTGGCATCCACAATCTGGTTAAACAAGTCAGGAATCAAAGGAAGGGGGTACGGATCACGGACAGTAATCCTATTGAGTTCACGGAAATCCAGACATGGCCTAAGGGATCCGTCCTTTTTTTTAACAAAAAAGAACCCTGCTGCCACAGGAGATTTGGAAGGCCTAATATGTCCTTTGGCCAAACTCTCAGCAATATATTCCTTCATGGCCGTTCTCTCAGGTCCAGAAAGGTTATACAGCCTAGATTTAGGCAATCTTGTTCCAGGGATAAGATTGATAGGACAATCGTATTCCCGGTGAGGGGGTAAATCCTGACATCCACCTTCAGAAAATACATCAGAGAAATCCGATATAAAAGAAGGAAGAGTCTTAGTGGTTAAAGCAGAAAAAGATGTATTAAGGCAATTGTCAACACAATAATCGCCCCAATCCACAATTTGTCTAGTATGCCAGTCAATGGACGGATTATGTTTGCTTAACCACGGTAAACCCAGAACCACAGGAGCAGGAAGACCTTCCAACACAAAACATGAAATAAGCTCCTGATGAAATTCACCCACTCTTAATTTGATATCATGCACCATCTGAGACAAACACTTCTGAGAGAGAGGTGCAGAATCAATGGCGAACACAGAAATCCTCTTATCCAAAGAACTTGGTGACAATCCATGCATACGGACAAACTGAGCATCCAATCAAGTTCACCCCTGCCCCGCTGTCAATAAACACCTCAATTTTCACAACCTTTGATTCTAGCGCCACCTCGGCAGTCAGGAGAAAACGGGTACTGCAGGATGAAGACAAATGCACATTTTCAGTCTCCCTACCCACTCCACCAAGAGTGAGATGAGAATTCAACGCCCCCTTTTCTTTTCTCTCCTTTAGAGATAGGAAGCATGGACATACATTGATAAAGTGTCCTTTCTGACCACAGAAAAAACACACACCCTTTTTATTACCAAGATGATTGCGGGTGGCTACAGAAGTGGCTCCCCCTAATTGCATAGGTTCATCCCCAGACATCAACCTAGGGGAATATTCACCCAAAGTATCATAGGAAGCTGGTACACTATGTGATAGTACGTCCTGAGAGCGGGGGCCCCTAGATCGCTCTCTCAGGCGCCTATCCATGCGTACAGCAAGAGACATAGCGGCTTCCAAAGACACAGGGGTTTCCTGAAAGGCCAAAGCGTCCTTCAGCCTTTCAGACAAACCTTGACAGAATTGGCTACGTAAAGCCGGATCGTTCCATTCAGTATTGGTCGCCCACCTCCGAAACTCAGAGCAATAAGTCTCAACCGGCCGCTCACCCTGACAAAGGTTACGTATCTGGGTCTCCGCCAGGGAGATACGATCCGGGTCATCATAGATAATCCCTAGGGTCTTGAAAAATTCATCTACCGACCGGAGAGACAGCGATCCGGCCGGTAGAGAAAAGGCCCATGACTGCGCATCCCCTTTAAGCAGCGAGATGACCACACCAACCTTCTGTTCCTCATTACCAGAAGAATGTGGACGCAGTCTGAAATACAATTTGCACGCCTCCCTAAATAGAACAAAATTATCACATTCCCCAGAAAATCTATCCGGGAGGGGGACCTTAGGCTCCAAACAGGCCTGACACTCAGCACCCCCAGAACCACCAGCCTGTGGTCTCTGAATCTGGTTGCGGATGTCAGCCACCTCCAAGCTGAGTCCCTGCAGCCGTTCAGCCAGTGTAGCAATAGCATCCATGTCAGCACAAAAATGACATAAATTTTTGTTAGCGGCGGTTTATAATGTCACGCTCGGGTGTGGGGGGAAAAGCCACACCGAGCGTATGAGGGATGGGAACAGACAAAACCAGGGAACTGGTCACCTCCTGCAGGGGACCCTAAGACTAGGCCCTAACTGGCTACCAGTATGAACTAACCCGGGTGGTAGGAAAGCTCATACACAGGAACCTAATCTGAATAAACCCTAGAACACCCTGCAGTCTAATGACACAAGAGAGTAACCCGTTCCTCCAAGCGTACGGAGGAACAGGAGACTCAAACAGGAATAACCAAAGGAAGGGAAAACACTTAACTTTAAGTAGAACTCAGCAACAGGATCTCAGCCGAGATCCACACCACTCTCAACCAGGTAAGTAGCAGATATAAACCGCAAGGGATACTGGGAGAGGAAGAGGTAAGTAGGAGACAGCTAATTGCCCAGCGGCAACAGCTGAGGGAAAGGGGTGTGGTGAACAGCACCCAAACCACAGGGAATAGCCTGTCAAACCTGTCACTTAGAAAGCCGCGCAGAACGTCTGATTCCAGACGCAAGACCACTCGTGACACAGTGACCCAATCTGAGTATGTACCGTTAATAACCACCCTCTGTTTTCTATCACTAAGCCAGTTACTTACCCACATACAGACATTTTCTCCCAGGCCAAGCATTCTCATTTTGTATACTAACCTTTTATGTGGTACCGTGTCAAACGCTTTGGAGAAGTCCAAATATAGGACATCCATTGAGTCGCCGCGGT
>ONZH01024131.1:0-19516 GCA_900303285.1 Rhinella marina
TCCAATGTCTGATGAAAAAACAGCTGAACGCTGCGCTGGGACACGTTGGTGTAGGGTGTGGAGGATCGTGGAGGTGAAGGGGTGGTTGTAGGGCGGGAGGAGCTCGTGCCAGGGTCCTGGGCAGGGGGTTGACTCGCAAAGCCAGCATGTGACACAGGGGAAGGAGCAGTGGTGTGATCCGCAGGAGGTGAACGGCCTTGGTTCCATTGAGTCGTGTGTTTAGCACTCATATGCCTGCGCATGCTGGTAGTGGTTAGGCTGGTAGTGTTGCTTCCCCTGCTGATCCTGGTGTGGCACAAGTTGCACACCACGGTCCGTCGGTCATCCTCACTTTCTTTAAAGAACCTCCAGACTTGCGAACATCTAGGCCTCGGCATGGGAGCTTCACTACGTGAAACAGTTGCTGATCTACTTGCTCTGGCCCTGCTTCTCCCTCTGGCCACCCCACTGCCTCTTCCAACCTGTTCTGGTGCTGCACTTGCCTCCCCCTCAGAAGCACTGTCTTGACTAGGCTTACCAACCCAGCTCGGGTCAGTCACCTCATCATCCACCAGCTCTTCCTCCGATTCCTCACTCTGCTCCCCCCTGGGACTTACTGCCCTGACAACAATGTCAATGTCTGACAACCGTGTCTCATCATCATCATCATCATCATCCGACACCTCTTGACACACTACTTGCACTAAGTCCACACTCTCATCACCCACAGACTGCGAAAATTCTAAATTGTGGGCATCGGGACAGAGCAACTGCTCAGGTTGCTGTTGAGCAGTGGTTTGTGTCTCTGGGTAGGGTCCTGAAAAGATTTCCTGTGAGTATGCCGTATCTGAATCCATATTTTCCATGGGGGGGCAGGCTGGGGGGAAGGAGGTTGAGCTGGAGGAGCCAGAGGTCTACTCCCTTGGCTAGCGTGGGTGGACTGCATGGAAGACTGGGTGGTGGATTTATTACTGGACACATTATCCGCTATCCACGTCATCACCTGTTCGCACTGTTGTGGTTTCAATAGTGGTGTACCACGTGACCCTGTAAGTTGTGAGATAAAGCTAGGGAGCGAAACTCTGTGGCGCTCCACTGCTCTCTCAAGTATGTACTGTGTCACCCTGCTCAGGACCACGGCCTCTGCCCCCCTACATCACTTGGACGCCCACGTCCTCGTCCCTTAGTCCTTGGGTTCAACATTTTGTGTAATCACTAAACTGTAGAATTAATATCTGAGGCCAAAAACGTATTCTCTAGACTGTGGCTAGTGTACCACACACCACAGAATTTTTCACTGGACTGTATTAAATGTATCTGAGAGAAAAAACGTATTCTCTAGACAGCGAATAGTGTACAGCAAAACACACAATTTTTCACTGCAGTGTAGGATATATAACTGAGAGAAAAAAATGTATATTTTGTAGACTCTGGCTAGTATGCACCACACAACAGAATTTTTCACTGCACTGTAGTATATATGACTGAGAGAAAAAACGTATATTTTCTAGACTCCGGCTAGTGTAACGCACACCACACAATTTTTCACTGGACTGTAGTATATATAAGTGATAGAAAAAACATTTTTTCTAGACTGCGGCTACTGTACCGCACACCACATTGTTCACTGAACTGTAGTCACCGCCATGCTGTGTCAGGCTAAATTTTTGGGTGGTTCAGCTGCTATCTTAGTCTAACCAAGCCACTCTGGGGTTCACTGCCAATCTGTAAACTGCAATCTCAGTCTTAACAAGTCATCCTGGGGTTCACCCCCATGCTGTAAACTGCAATCTAAGTCAAACTTTGTAATTTAGGGGTTCACCACCAAGGTGTGCTAGACTACAATCTTAGCGGGTTTACCTGCAATCTCAGTCACAGACTGTCATCAGGGGTGCACCACCATGCTTTTTTAAACCATTTGTTTCTGAGCATCACCTCCAGGCTCTCACCCACGATTTTTTGGAGGCTTGCCACTGCACTGTCAGCCAAAATTGTCTTCAGGGTCACCGGTGGCCTCCCCAACAACAACTTTAAGGACGGTTACTACCAGGCCCTGGCACACAAACATTGTCTTGAGGGGCACTAAAAGGCTCTGCACCCACCCACGTGTGGAGACTAATAGGTGGGTGCAGTGTGCGTCTTAGCACATCTGGAATTAGGAAAGCTGGGCACTGTGCTTGGAGGTCTGCCGTGGACAGGGTGGGTGGGTGGTGGGTGCGTGTTTGCCCGTCTGGGCCGGGGAGAGCTGGGCACTGTGCTGGGAGAACTTTGTGTACGCTGTGGACTACTGGGTGGGTGCGGAGAGGGAGACGCTTATGCCTGTGTCGTGGGGCGGGGGACAGGACAGCAGTGCCAGCATGAGCAGTGGTGTCACCCGAAGGCTGCAATGGACCTTTGTTGCACCTACTTGGGTGCTTTCCTAACATGTGCCAATACATGTGCCTTGCTCATCTTGGTCTGGGTCAGCACAATTGTCTTGAGGGTCACCACCAGGCTGTTGCCCAGAATTTGGCATAATAGTACGATTAGGCAGCCTCAGAGGCATCCATGCTTGCTGCCCCTGCTGTTTCCTGTCCATTTCCGTGGTGTTTCCATCATTTTCTGAGGTTTCCAGGTTTTCATGCAACCTTCCCTATGCAGAGCTTAGGTCCCCTGCAAAAAATGCTCGAGTCTCCCATTGACTTCAATGGGGTTCGTTATTCAAAACGAGCACCCGAGCATCGGGAAAAATTTGACTCGAATAACGAGCACCCGAGCATTTTAGTGCTCGCTTATCTCTAGTAATAATAAATATGCCATAGAATTCACAAATAATTACTACAAGTATAAGGGAAGCTAGCCCTGGGTGACTGAGCAGTGAGTGAACGAGCTTCTAGCTCTGTAAAATCCAGATTTTGATTTTGACACTGTATATGCCCACATGCTTTAGTAGAAGCATAGCAGTAACCAGCTAGGTAAACTCTGGAAGTATATTGTACACCATAACTGAGCACTTACATGTAAATTCTGTGGTCTACAGCTTGGGGGGTATTCTTTTCAAAAATAGTATACAGCTCTGTAGTAGCATTGTGGCCTCAGCTGCTCAAAAATGTACTTGTTGTGCCCTAGCAAAGGTCTTGGACACATGGGAGAATAGTGAAAGGGAATATTTTAGATTAGCCTTTTTTATAAGTTCCTTGATACTTGCCTTCTCTACAGGTCTGAAAAGTTGCTCAATGAACCTAGGAAAAGCCCTACTGATATTTAGGAGTGGGCTAAGTGTAGTGGACAGTGACCAGGAGGCCTCTAGGCACACAGGGCTGACCGAAGCTCAAGTGGCTCAGGTGAATTGCCTTGCCCTGCTGAAATGGTCAAGAAAGGATGAAACTTCTGCATCCCTGGCTGCTTGTTTTTTGTAGTCGTGCTTGTTATAATCACAAGCAAGATTACAATGAAAGATACAATGAATAGCTGGTTTCCAATATAATACCCATGGCAATTATTTGGTTACCTCAAAAGTATGGATTCCTCTCAATTCCCTCATGCAGAATCCCCTTCTCTTGGAGTGTTGGAATGTATTAGGGTCAAGGGTGCGAGAAAAATAGGTATTTTGCCAAAATAATGCTTATTTTGATAATGGAAAATATAGGAATAAAAATAATACTGGAAGTGAGCTGGGAAAGTTGAAAATAAAGCACACAACACATTTTTATCTCACTATAGTAGCTTAAAGGGAAGCTGTGAGCTCATACCTTAATATGTACATCTGACATGGGAGATGTGCATTATTCAGTACATTCTAATGCTGTTGGTCCAATCATGATCCGTGTCCCCAATTTTGAGAAATCAGATGTTATGGAAATTAGACCCTTTGTGCAATGATGGTGTTGCACACAGAGGCTTTGCTCATCTTCCTTGCTGGCTGCACCCCCACAGCTTTAACTGACAGGTCCAGGCAGTGTAGACCTACTAACTCGTGTGCCTGAAGTCTTGCGGCACTGTGCTCAGCACATGTGCAGGCTGGAGATCGCTGGGCAGCTATCTCCAACCATGTACTGTGCATGTGCCAAATGCACTGCCATGACGAAGGTTTCATCAGTGATTGATAGCATTCTCTGTATAATGGCGAGTTTACACTACCCGACTGGAAAATTATTGGGAACAAAAGTTCCTACGAATACTCTGCCTGTGTAACCTAATGAATAACCAAAACACTCAGCAGGCTTAGACTGGCTCACAGGGGAACAGATTAATCCACCGGTGGGCCATTGAGCAGGGTGGGGTACTAGGGGCAGCCAATAGCAGGTCACGGCGACGCGGGTGCCGGGGAGTGAGGTAAGTACTGTGTAAGGGGCATTTGGGGGGGCATTTTTGGGGTTAGAAAACCCCTTTAAGTTTGTATACCAAGATAGCTGTCAGTCATTAATAACACCTCCACCGTGAACAATGAAATCATAAAAGAAAGAGATTTAGAATTATAAATTACCTATTTTACTGAATCTTTTCCCACAAAACTAATTATCAATCTGCTTTGCTCTTCCTGATCTATAACATGCTGCCCACAGATTGCATTACATTTCATGGTAACAGTGTATGTCCAGAGTGAGTATTACATTACCAAAAAGGACCTATAACAAAAATAAAGCACATAATTCCACTTTACTGCGTTTTTCAAACTTGAATTTTAGTCGTTTAGAGAAAATTGTTCTCATAGCAAGGATCATAGTTTGTGATGGGTGGTGCTGTACTTAACAATCTCTGGTGCAGTTAATTTTCGTACTATATAACTTTCCCCTACTGTATATTAAAAAAAAAACTTCTGAGTAGAATTCACAATATAGCAGTTTCTGAAGACATCAGGATATACAACATTTGTAACTTCCAGCCTACTCTGTGGCTTCTAAAATGTTTCCAACAGGAAGTAAGAGAGGAACATCTGGCTTAAGGTCACAAACCATATGTTTTCCTAGTTTGAAAATCAGGTAGCAGTCTATAAGAACAGATTTACATTTCTTATGTGTCCCTAATTGTAGAAAAACAAACAAATAAACTTTAAGAAAAATAAATTTGAACATTACTAAGACATTACTAATCAAATGTGACAACCTTCTATCAACCTTCACAAACCATGAGGAAGGTTTTATATTCAAAATACACCACAAAATCTTAGCCAACAGATAGATGGTGTAAACTTACACTACACAGTCTAATGATTTGCCATCCAGCATCAGCCACAATGATAAATCTGGCACAGATCTGTCTAACTCTATACCAACTATTGCTTGGCTTACTGTGAGGTAGAATTTTTCACCAGAATAGTGCTACAATTTAGCTGGTAAATATAGCTGGTAAATATTGCATAATAGGCTGTTTCTGTAAAGCTGCACCCCCTTTGCCAAGCTAGAGGCACCATGTGGACCTGTTTGTCTAAGTTTAAAGTTTTCTTACTCTTAGACAGTATCAATAAATCTACCTTAGTGTTTTGCAACATTTGTTTTAGCATTTTCAGTGTTGTTTTTAACAATTTTTTTCAACAACACTGTGCTCTAAATGTTCATTTAAAGAAAACCAATGCAAAATGCAGTGCAATCTGTAGACAGCAAGGTATAGAGCAGGAGGAGCTGAACAGATTAATATATATTTTTGTGAGAAAAGATTCAGCAGAATTTGTAATTTATACATTTTATATCTCTTGTGTTTCTGAGCTCAGTCGTTCACAGGGGCCATTTTAGAAGTCATTGATAGCATGCTCTGTGTGTATATAAGTAAATTTCAAATTTTACTAAATCTTTTCCCACAAAACTATGAATCTGCTCAGCTCTTTCTGCTCTATAACATACCGCCTGCAGATTGCATTGCATTTTGTGGTGACAGATTATTCTTAAAGTCTATAGCTAATTGTTGAAAAGTTAAAGGGCTTTTCCAAGATGTTTAACTGGATAGGTCATAAGTACCTGATAGGTAGGGGTCCAACACCCAAGACCCCCGCTGATCAGCTGTTTGAGAAGACACCAGCACTCGCAGTAGCGCTGCGGCCTTCTCTCAGTTCACCAGGCACAGCACCATACCTTGTACAGCAGTTGTGCTTGGTATCGCAAATCACCCATATTCACTTCAAAAGCTGCGTCTAGGCCATGTGACCAATAACATTGATGTCACACGGCCTAGGCAAAGCACTACTGCAAGTGCCGATGCCTTCTGAAACAGCTGATTGATGAGGGCCATCAAAAATTCTTGGAAAGCCCCTTTAACATACCTATAATTTTTTGTGTGTGGTGTTTTCGTTTTAGATTTTGTGACATTTGTGTTTCAATGTACAGTATGCTCTGGTTATGACATTTTTTCAAAACAGATATTAGCTGCTTATTTTTACTCTAAATTTCTTTTACTTTTAACCTACTTTTTTGTTCACAGCAGATATTTTTGAGAGCTTCACTGATCATCCTCCATTGATTCTACCATGTGACAACTTCCGTATGCAGCTTTCCCAGCCCATGACTAATGATGCCTTTCACAAGCAATTGTGTCAACTCAGACGGTTTGTTTGGGACCTTGAGCAGAAATCACTGCCTGTCCAACCAGAGATCTTTATACCGTGTCGAGACTAGCCAGTAAGAGAGCATAACTCATATGGTGTTTCCAAGAATACAAGCAGAAAAGATTGTGGTGACTATATATTTTGTGTCATTTACATTTTATAATGGACTATATGGATCAGGAAAAAAACAAAACAGTTCACTTGTGAGATCATAGCACCATAGTCTGGATGTCTTCTCATTCCATTATCTAACAGGATATATGTAAGGTAAAACAAGACGCTTTATACACTTACCGAATGCTAGTAGCTCTTACATTAATTTATAGCCTCACATATAAGTGCTCTTTGCCATGATACAACTACAAGTATGTTATATTCTATTCTCAAAATGCACTCTTTTAGATGTTTCTAGAAAAAAATGTGTCAAATGTATTCTACAATAAATGACCATTTACTTTGGAAGCAAAGTCTGAATTTTCTTTATATTAAAACAACAACAAAGTACTTAAAAGTTATTAATACAATTTATTTTTTTTTCCTTCTAATTTGGTATCCAGTATAGTTTTATATCAATTTGACATGTCCTGGCAATCTCATTAGTGACATTCGGCCCCTTTAAAGGAGTTGTCTGCTTTTTTTATACTGATGAAATACAATGAAGATAAGCCAGTGCTCATGCGAGCGCTGCTTTCTCTTCAAACAGCTGAGAATAGCTCATCAATATAAAAAAGCGGACAACCACTTTAATACTAACTGATGTTAGAAATATACAGGTTATTACATTGTGGATGACTACACAGTTCTCACAAATCAGATTGAAATGAGAGATTAAGAATGTTGCCCAAATTTACTTATCCTGTCTGATTTGAAGACAATGTAAACATAGAATGGCAGTCTAAAAATGTGCAAAATTTATTACAGTAGCTGATGCTGGATGATAAATCTGGTGCATCTTTAGAATGTCTAGTCTAGTTTATACCACCTATTTGTTGACTTAGTTTATGTAGAAAATGTTTCCACAAGTCCTGAAACTCTTTCCCAATGTGCCAAAATTCTGCCTCTGAGCCAGAAATGTGTCCAAACGACCAAACTTCTGTTCATTCTAAGAAAAACTTTAGAGCAACGTCTAAACTGTACCACTTTTATGTGCCAGAATAATGTTTTTTAGGTTCATAAATAAGTCTAAAGGATAGACAAAATCTTTTTAACTCTTGTCTGCTGTTCTCGCTGCTTTCTATGAAGAGCAAACAGGGCTGCCCTTCTTCTCATACCATGTGAGAGCCATAAACTACATTTCCTAAAAGCAACACTATACACAGGCATTTTTAATTTAATTTATTTCATTGGAGATTCAGGGGATCTGTGATGCATGATCAGCTACAGCTGCTACACAGTCAATAGAGCTTACCAGGAGAGAGCAAGAATGCATAGAAACAAGTGTTCTCTGTACATACTCATCCTGTGCTGAAGATGTAGCCATTGAATGGGGAAATAGGGTACAGAATCTACACATGTTCATAAGCAACATAATGTTATTAAGGTGTACAAGTGGAATAATTGTACATTTTTGAGAAATAGTTGTATTTGCAAAGATTGATCATTTTAGGTTTGGAACCAATTGAGACACCTGTGCCATCTTGGGAATACCTATTTAAAAAGATCTGGATCATTTTATGTAATAATTAGTACAAAGTGGGGGTTGAAAGTTGAGGCCCAAAAAGTTGCTTACCAATTAAAAAGTCATATAGACAGCTAAACTAGATGTATGGCTACCAGATTATTACAATAATTGTACTACACGATGACATGCAATGCTTCTACAGTATACACTATGTGTAAATATACAGTCCTGTGTCACAAATTTACATATTATCATGATGCATTATCATCAGAATATATTATAGGCAATGCAGTTAAAAAATGCCATTGACATCAGTGTTAGGGCCATTTACATGGGTTGATGACTGTAAAATGAAATGCTCTTTCCTGATCATTTCACAATGTAAATATGTCACCAATCACCCAACAAACCAGCAAATGTTCATTTGTCATGTCATTGCATCTTTCATGAAGCACCAAAAGTCCTCATTTATTGGCAGCATATTTTTCTCCGTCAATAGGGATTTGCTACTGACAATATGCAAAATTAATAGAAGATGAATGATCATAACTTCAGTTCAGGTATGAATAAATTCGACCCAATTTGACCGAAAGCGCTCAAATTGCCCTGAAAAGTTGTATATGATACTCTGAGGATTTTATCCAAATGTTTTCAAAAACTTTACTGCCAAGACAGCATTAGTAATGTCAAAGTGACTACACCACATTATACGTTAAGTGCAATGCAGGAAAATATAGCAAGGCAAGTACACTAGTCTGTGATCAACTGAGGTCTTTTAAGAAATTTTGCAATAGGTTTAAAAAACTCTTAATTGAACAGAATCCTGTGCAACTTTGACACAGAAGAATATGTCAGCCAGTACACTGTCACCACTAGGATAAATATTGTAGAAGATTTCTATGATCGTGAATTTGTTTAATGTAAACTGGCCCGATAGCTGGCTGAAACACAGTAAGACAAAATGTAGTACTATAGCTTTAAATATTGATGTGCGGTGCATGCAGAACCTCACTAGATGGAAATGGCTGGAGCCCCGTGATACATATTACAGTACCCTGACCCTGTCCTGTTCCTAGCTAAAACCTTCTCTCTTTGCCTATAAATTAATTCTGCGTGCAGCGTCAGGTCATAGTGCGCGCACTACATCCTGGCGCTGTACGGGGTTAGGACAGTGCAGCGCCGCCGGAGAAGACAGAGGAGCAAAGGACCAGGAGCAGAGCCATGGCCATCCTTTCCTGGGGCAGTCCTCATGTGAGCCAGTTTCTTTGTAGCGCTTGATGGTTTTTGCGACTGCACTTGGGGACACTTTCAAAGTTTTCCCAATTTTTCGGACTGACTGACCTTCATTTCTTAAAGTAATGATGGCCACTCGTTTTTCTTTACTTAGCTGCTTTTTTCTTGCCATAATACAAATTCTAACAGTCTATTCAGTAGGACTATCAGCTGTGTATCCACCTGACTTCTGCCCAACACAACTCATGGTCCCAACCCCATTTATAAGGCAAGAAATCCCACTTATTAAACCTGACAGGGCACACCTGTGAAGTGAAAACCATTTTAGGTGACTACCTCTTGAAGCTCATCAAGAGAATGCCAAGAGTGTGCAAAGCAGTAATCAAAGCAAAAGGTGGCTACTTTGAAGAACCTAGAATATAAGACATATTTTCAGTTGTTTCACACTTTTTTGTTAAGTATATAATTCCACATGTGTTAATTCATAGTTTTGATGCCGTCAGTGTGAATCTACAATTTTCATAGTCATGAAAATATAGAAAACTCTTTGAATGAGAAGGTGTGTCCAAACTTTTGGTCTGTACTGTATATATATATATATATATATATATATATATATATCCTAGGCAGAAAGACCCGGCTTCGCCTGGGTATATTTCATCTATTTCATTTAATGTTTCTGTGTGTCGTTGCAGAGAGAAAGTCAATGCAGCTGACAGAAGTTGATTTTTACCTTCATTTTTTCAATCCCCATTGGCTGCGGAGTGGGAGGGGGCATGACCTGACCGGGTCGGGGGGGGGTGGTTTACAGGGACTTGGGGGTGGGGTGCTTTTAGGACCTTCTTTTCAGGGTGGCCTGAATTATAGGTCAATGCCATGGTAATTTGAGGAAACACAGTGGGTAGCAGTGGAAGAAAACATTGCTTCGCATAGGTATATTTAATCTATTTCATTTAATGTTTTTGATGTTTGTGTGTGTCATTGCAGAGAGAAAGTCTCCTTCCCACCCATTACTGTAGCTGACAGAAGTTGATTTTTACCTTCATTTTTTTAATCCCCATTGGCTGCGGAGTGGGAGAGGGCGTGGCATGACTGGGGGCGTTGTTTAGCGGGACCTTGGGGGTGGAAGAAAACATCTTTTATTACTACTGAACGGTAGTAGTCTAATATTAGTCTATTTCATCTAATGTTTTTGTGTGTTGTTGCAGAGAGAAACTCACCCTCCCACCCCTGCAGCTGACAGAAGTTTATTTTTACCTTCATTTTTTCAATCCCAATTGGCTGCGGAGGGGGAAGGGGGAGTGGCTTAGTGAAACCTGGAGCAGGTGTTGTATGTCTTTCTTTTGAGAGTGGTGTGAATCACAGGTCGGTGCCATGGTAATTTATGAGGACACGCAATGGGTAGCAGTGGAAGATTTACTACTGTACTACTGAATGGTCATAGTCTAAAATTAGTCTAAAACATAAGTTATATTTATGGTAACCGGAATACCCCTATAACAGTATCATCCACAGCGCTCTGCCCCTTTAAAGCATTGAATACAAATGACTGGATTGTTACCTGAGATCCTCAGCTGGCTGCTAATTACCTGGCTGTGTTGTTATGGAAACTTGCCCTCCCTGTGTGTGTGTCTGTGCAGAGAATGGCAGTTGGGGTTTAAAACCAATGCTGTCAGGCTAATATTGGCTAATGCAGGTCATATTTTGGGAATATCTCGGGAATGTTATGTCCTAGAGAGATGAGACCTGGTCTAAAACCTTCCCAGGCACCTGATGTACCTGTGTGCCGAATTTGGTGAAAATCGGTCCAGTAGTTTGGTCGCGCATAGAGAACAGACAGACTGACAAACGGACAGACAAATAGACAGACAAAAACTCATTTGCGTGAAAAGGTTCGGTAAAACCTATAATTTATCTCTTAATAATATAAAAATGAGTTTCTGTCTGTCTGTCTGTCTGTTCTCTATGCGCGACCAAACTACTGGACCGATTTTCACCAAATTCGGCACACAGGTACATCAGGTGTCCGGGAAGGTTTTAGACCAGGTCTAATCTCTCTAGGACGTACCGTTCCCGAGATATTCCCAAAATATGATCTCCATTAGCCAACATTACAACTGGGAGCTTTGGTTTTAAACTCCAACTGCCATTCTCTGCAAAGACACAAACAGGGAGGGCAGGTTTCCATAACAACCAGGTAATTATCAGCAGCTGAGGATCTCATCCATTTCTATTCACTTACACTGTTAAAGGTATTCCGGTTACCATAAATATAACTTATGTGTTTTTCTATTACTACAGTTCAGTAGTAATAAAAGATGTTTTCCTCCACTGCTGCCTATTGTGTGGGCTCATAAATAAGCATGGTATTGACCTTTAATTCACGCCACCCTAAAAGAAGTACTTAAAACCCCCGCCCCAGGTCTCACTAAGCCACACCCCCGACTCCATCAGGCCACACCCCCTTTCACTCCGCAGCCAACAGAGATTGAAAAAATAAAGGTAAAAATCAACTTCTGTCAGCTGCAGGGATGGGTGGGAGGTTGACTTTCTTTCTGCAACAACACACACAAACATTAAATAAAATAGATTAAATCCACCCATGCAAAGCGTCTTGCTAATCCACGCCCCCGACTCTGTCAGGTCACGCCCCCTCCCACTCCGGCAGCCAATGGGAATTTAAAAAATGAAGGTAAAAATAAACTTCTGTTTGCTGCAGGGGTGGGAGGGTGAATTTCTCTCTGCAACGACACACACAAATTTTAGATGAAATAGACTGATTATAGACTACAACCGTTCGAACCCTTTTGCTAAGCCACGCCCCGTCTCTGTCAGGCCACGCCCCCTCTCACTCCGCAGCCATTCTGCAACGACACACAGAAACATTCAATGAAATAGATTAAATACACCTATGCGAAGCGCTTTGCTAAGCCACACCCCGACTCTGTAAGGCCACGCCCCCTCCCACTCCACAGCCAACAGGGATTGAAAAAATAAAGGTAAAAATCAACTTCTGTCAGCTGCAGGGATGGGTGGGAGGTTGACTTTCTTTCTGCAACGACACACAGAAACATTAAATGAAATAGATTAAATACACCCATGTGAAGCGTCTTGCTAATCTACGCCCCCGACTCTGTCAGGTTACGCCCCCTCCCACTCCGCAGCCAACGTGGATTGAAAAAATAAAGGTAAAAATAAACTTCTGTTTGCTGCAGGGGTGGGAGGGTGAATTTCTCTCTGCAACGACCCACAAAAATTTTAGATAAAATAGACTAATTATAGACTACAACTGTTCGAATCGTCTTGCTAAGTCACGCCCCCAACTCTGCCAGACCACGCCCCCTCCCACTCTGCAGCCATTCTGCAACGACACACAGAAACATTAAATGAAATAGATTAACTCACCTATACGAAGCGCTTTGCTAAGCCACACCCCCAACTCTGTCAGGTCATGCCCCCTCCCACTCCGCAGCCAACAGGGATTAAAAGAATGAAGGCAAAAATAAACTTCTGTCAGCTGCAGGGGTGGGAGGGTGAATTTCTCTCTGCAATGACACAAAATTTTAGATGAAATAGACTAATTTCAGACTACAACCGTTCGAACCATCTTGATAATCCACACCCCCAACTCTGCCAGGCCACGCCCCCTCCCACTCCGCAGGCAACGGGGATTGAAAAAAATCATCTGCAGGGGTGGGAGGGTGGATTTCTCTCTGCAACGACACACAAAAATCGTAGATGAAATTCACTAATTTTAGACTACGACCATTCAGTACTAATAAAAGATGTTTTTTCCACTGCTACCCATTGCGGGTCCCCCATAAATTACCATGTCATCGACCTGTAATTCATGCCACTCTGACCCCCGCCCCAGATTTTGGGAAAACCACGCTCCGACTCTGTCAGGCCACGCCCCCTTCCACTCCGCAGGCAACGGGGATTGAAAAATGAAGGTAAAAATCAACTTCTGTCAGCTGCAGGGGTGGGAGGGAAGTTGGATTTCTTTCTGCAACAACATACAGAAACATTAAATGAAATAGATTAAATATACCCGTGCAAAGCAATGTTTTCTTCCACTTGTTACCCATGGCGTGTCCTCATAAATTACCATGGCATCGACCTATAATTCTGGCCACCATCAAAAGAAGGACTTAAAACCCCGCCCCAGGTCTTGCAACGTCACGCCCCCGACTCAGTCAGGCCATGACCCCTCCCACTCCGCAGCCAATGGAGATTGAACAATTGAAGGTAAAAATCAACATCTGTCAGCTGCAGGGATTGGAGGGAGGATGACTTTCTCTCTGCAACGACACACAGAAACATTAAATGAAATAGATTAAATATACCCACGCAAAGCAATGTTTTCTTCCACTGCTACCCATTGTGTTTCCTCAAATTACCATGGCATTAACCTATAATTCAGGCCACCCTGAAATGAAGGACTTAACCCCCCGTATCCCATTAAACCACGCCCCCTCCCACTCCGCAGCCAATAGGGATTGAAAAAATGAAGGTAAAAATCAATTTCTGTCAGCTGCATTGACTTTCTCTCTGCAACGACACACATTAAATGAAATAGATGAAATATACCCAGGCGAAGCTGGGTCTTTCTGCTAGTACATTTATATGTTTGCTTTTTCCACTTCCTGTGAACAGCTATTGGTACAGGAGGGAGGTGATATCAGTGACTGTCAGCTCTCTGTATACACACTTATACACTCAATGCCATCAATGACTGATAACACCTTCTCCCTCTACTGATGTTCACAGGAAATAAAAAGTAGAGATATATGTATAAATTACAGGTTTTACTGAAGCTTTTCCCACATAAAAAAAAAAATAAAATAAAAAAAATTATATATATATATATATAGCTAAACTTCTCCTGCTCTATAACATAGTGCCTGCATTACATTCTATTGTGACAGGTCCTCTTTCTGTGCACCTCAAAGTCCACACACAGAGTACATAAGTTGTCTTCAGCAAATCCTCACTCCACCCTGTTCCAGTTCATTTCACAGCACAAATGCAGAACAATCTTATCCCATATCACTTGTAGAAGTGTGAGCCAGCAATAACTACTCACAGTCTAACTGGTACATAATGAGCCCTCTAACTTTTTTTAATTTCCATATACAATGCCCCCTTCTTCACACATGAGTAAGGGGACCTGTGCACCCAAAACAGTGCATGGGATTGGGTAAGGAAACTCAGCGTTCTAATCATGATTAAGCCATGAACTGTTGTATATGGTAATCACAATCACAGAGTCCTGGTCGCCAGTGTTAGCTCTTCTGTGTTTGGCCATATGTTGTGTAACTGCTGTTTAGTTTCCCCAATGCACAATTCTTACTCCTCCCTGCACTGAACTGCATACACAGTATTGCTCTTTTTGTGCTTTGACGTTGGATCTTTTGGGTGAACTAGTTGGTGCCACAGTGTGCTGCCAGGTTTAAAGTAGACAGGGATGCAATGTTTATTAAAAATTCTTCTGAGTTTTTCAGATACCCCAACTACTATATGTATGGAAGAACTAAGTTCTTCTGTCTGCCCTGCTTGACACCTTCACTGGCAATCTTGACATTTTTCTCATTTTTGAGAAAAGCCCAATCTGGATACTCACAAGTTCTAATGGCCACTTTGAGGTGTTTAAATTCCTTTGTCTAAGCCTCTACACTTGTTGAGATCTTTTCAGCCCGGTGGTGTAGGGTTGTGATGACCCCCAGTTTGTGATCCAGAGGGTGGTGGGAATCAAACAGAAGGTACTGGTCCGTGTGAGTAGATTTTCTGTAGAGTTTTCAGCCTTCCTTCCACTCCGACTGTTACCGAGCAGTCCAAGAAAGCCAGTATGTTGTTCTGCACATCTTGCAGTGTAAACCTAATGTTATGGTCCACTGCATTGATGTGTTCAGTGAACACATATACTTCTTGGTTTTGAATTTGGTGTAATCTGGGTGCAATTACCACAAAGGTGTTTATAGCGGTGGTCCAACAATAGTTCAGAAAGGAACACTCTTGCCCTGGGTTAACATTTTTTCTGCTGCTGAGGGTGCTATCTTGTATTAACCTCACTGTGACCTCACTGTTTGAATTGCCTATGTAGTAGGTAAGTATGTGAAGAGGGATGTGATGTCATAGGACATTATTTTCCTCTGTACCCAGTATTAAGCCTTGGACTTTAGATGTGAAGTCCTGGGAGATGTGGGGTGCTCTCTATTTCTAACTAGAGAGGCTAGGGTGTTGGCTAAGTGTTTTGCTATGTTGTAGGTTACTGAGTTGATACTGTTGACAACAGGCCTGAGAGGGGTCCCTTCCTTGTGTATCTTAGGAAGTCCATATATACAAGCAAGGGCCTCCCAGGTTTGAGATGATGGTACATGACCTGATCAATAACTTGGTCCTTTTTCAGCTCTGTTATGAGTTCCATGACCTTTATCATAAGGACAAAGTACACTTGTTTGATGACAGTGAAGTTTGCAACTTAGACACAATGGAGAACTGGTTCAAAAAATGGTGTGAAAGAAGCTATTTATGTTAAGATGAAGAAACCAAGCTTGAACAGAGGTGGAGGGGCGCAATATCTACAATGCAGCTCTAACACCTCTCCCCAAGAAGTACAATCACACCTAATAACTTCAGTCGTGCAAATGCAATCAACACCTTATCTCCATGACTGAAGCATGAGTCACCAGTATTTAATTCCATAACTCGTGGCGACATGGCCACGTCCTTAGTTACTTGCTTGCTCTTGACTGAGGCTGCTCCTGAGACAAGTGACTGAGCTAAGTGACCAGTAGAGTTATAAGAGTTGTAAAGAAGTTGTAAAAAGTTTGCAGTAAGTACTTTATTCTTGTTAATTGATTGCTGTTTTGTAACTGGGATGGATAGCAAGATTGAAAGTTTTCAACAGTGCACAGTCTTCCACATGTATGAACAACAGGAGCAGCAGTTCCTGGGTGAATACCGCTGTGGTAGATGTGAGCATGTTGCCAATCTGGAAGCTCACATTAGAGATCTGGAGAAGCATATTGCAACACTGAGGGAAACAAGAGATCTTGAGAGGGGCCTGCTTCTCACAGATTAGGCAGTTATGGGGTCTGTTATGGAGGGTGGAGAGGAAAATCAGGAGGCCCATGTAAGGAGCTGGGTTAACCCGAATAGAGGGAGTGGCAAGGGGTCTAGGAAAAGGAAGGCCAGTCCTGCTTCTGTGCACCCAAGCAAAATTGCCAAGTTAGGTGATGATGCGAGGGTGTCAGTCTCAGAAATGGCAACCCTAGTGGATACTGGTCTCCCTAACAACTGGGGGAACAGTTCATCTAGTAGTGGGGAAGATGGTAAAGCAGGCAGGCCGAGACAGCTAGTAGTGGTAGGGGATTCATAATCAGGAAGACGGATAGAATAATTTGTCACCAAGACCGCCTCAACCGAATGGTTTGCTGTCTCCCTGGTGCCAGGGTTCGGCATGTGGTGGAACGGGTGGACAAATTACTGGGAGGGGCTGGGGATGACCCAGCTGTTGTGGTCCATGTGGGAACCAACGACAGAATAAATGGTAGGTGGAGGTCTGTTAAGAATAATTATAGAGAACTAGGAGCCAAGCTGAAGGGATGGACCTCCAAGGTTGTATTCTCAGGAATACTGCCTGTGCCATGCGCATTGCAGGACAGACAGCAGGAGCTGAGGGAGTTGAATGAATGGCTCAAGTCTTGGTGTAAGGGAGAAGGGTTCGGGTTCTTAGAGCACTGGGCTGATTTTTCATTGGGGTACAAATTGTATTCTGCGGATAAATTGCACCTGAATGGAAGAGGGGCTACTGTGCTGGGGGAGAGAATCCTAGAGGGGGTGGCTGAGTTTTTAAACTAGGGATGTGGGGGGAGGACAAGCAGAAAATAAAGCAAAGCATGCAGTGGTAGATAGGTTAGAAAGTGGTCAGAACAGAGTGGTGGGTGGAGAAGTGGACCACGGGGGATAGATAGATAAAGAGTGTAATAGATAACCTTTTTTAATGTTGTTTATGTGCTCCGATATACGTTTTTAAACAACATTAAAAAAGGTTATCTATTACACTCTTTATCTAAGCACTATAAAGAAGTTCATAACCAAGACCCCACCACCCTCACATTCACGGCACTAGACAAAGTCACAAGACACTGGAGAGGGGGAGACTACATCAAAAGTATGTCCAGACTTGAGGCCCGCAGAATCTTTGAATTTGACACAATCACACCTAAAGGCCTGAATGCAGAAATGGAAGTATTTGGTTTCCTGTAGGATATCAGACGTCATAGGGACGGGTGCCCTTTGGGGACAGCTATCAGAGTCCGGCTGTGTAATTACCAGCACTCTGATGTCCTCCCTGAGAGGCCCCCGCCCCAACTCTACTCCTACAAGCAAATTTTCTACTATACATAAATACAATAATATATAAAAAAACATACCAAAATGGACATCATCCAAGATCTGCATATTAGATAAAAGACACGTATTATAGACCCACAATATATTATTAGAAACAAAATTACAAAAATTGAATAATATAACCCACTATATAGATATTCACAGAATACAACAAAGAAAAATATGAATAAATAAAGCTATGCTTACACAAAGGGACACCATTTAATTTTGTAATTATATAAGAATCTTTATAAAAAAAAAAAAAAACACAATTAATCGACTCATAATAAATAATATTAAAAACATAATTCAACACAGAGGTATCCACAAAATTTAATGAACGTTTTTGATATTATTTTTAATCCTCATATATTTCCCATATATACACTGCGTATACCACTAAGAACACATATTCTTTATACACATTTATTATATACTATACAGGACGTACCTAGGATCAATACTATATATTCCACAGAAATTCCTCTGTGACTTCTCTATTGTCTCCTAATGTGACTAAATAATCCAAAGATAGACTAATCAGAGTAAATAATTCACTATCCAGTTCAGCCCCATCCATACCGGATTTCCATACTAACTTGAAATTATAAACCCCTCCCATATGACGTATTTTTTCTTTAAAAAAGCAGAAAAACTCAGCAGATTTACTAACCATTGAAAAAGGGGACAGCTAGAGATCCCTGAAACGCGTCTGGTGTAAACCTGCTGAATTAAACTTCATTGCATCAAGTCTGTGAACTATAAAGAGCGTTCTGAGGAAATTGAGGAATAGACTTTTTTCTGTTTCCCACAAGTTACAGGCACTTAACCAGTTACAGCCGAAGGAACACCTATCTACATTGCCTACAACTCTACAAGAGATCCCCGGCACCTCTATTTCAAACTTTGGCGCGCAATTTCCACGTGGGACGCCACGTGTAACACGTTTAGACCAGGCATAGACGCGCGCGGCAGCACATAGCCAGGAATACAGGCGCGCTGGATAACACAGCACATCGGGCAGAGCTGGGATGCGCTTACATGTCTGGAGGAAAGGCCACTTCTACTCCACTCCTGGATGGGTAACGTACACATCACTTGTATGTATCGACCTAAATAACGATATTGTATATCCAAAAGTCGACAACGCAGGGCAAGTTGAGGCTACCTCCAGGCACTTTATACTCTCAACGATATTGCCACTATTTACTGATTATCGGAGACAGTGTGTCACTTTCAACTGTGGACAATCCAACACTAACCTCCAGTGACTACACATCGATACACTGTACTTTTTTAGTGTGTCAATTGGGTACAATCAACCTAAGTTTGAATTATATCCTTGAACAAACTCTATCTGGATCATATCTTTGAACTAACCAGCTAGCTGAAAAGGGACAATAATTTATTGAACTATTTTACATTTTGCATCTCTTTTTTTATTTTTTTACCCTTGATTTTTGCTTTTTTATATATTCTTTTTTTATTACCTTTTTCTCTTTTTTTCTACCTTATGCACGATTTTATCAACTTTTATAGATTAATAAAAATTATTATTAAGTAGTTACAATATCATCTCTATTGCATTATTTCCTGAACTACCAAATAGAGAGTGCTCCACTTACATTGTTATTGTCTGTCTGAATAATACGATTATTGGATTTTAATCGCAAGTGTGTAGCACCTCGCATTCTATTTTCTAAATTGGTGAGCCACTAAATATACTATTTCTAAGTTAAACAAGTAAACATGAAAAGGCTCCAGGACCG